>CM038678.1:535450622-535645005 GCA_021605205.1 Aegilops longissima
TTGAGTGCCAGGATTTTAAGAACTTCCTCAAGGACAAAAGAGTGAAATTCGTTACTGTAGGATTTAAGAACGACAACGAAGTCCTGCGTCGGATAGGTCTCGTTGTAGGCCAGCCCTTTGATCTCCAGAAGGCAAGCCTGGTGTCCTCCTCTCAACCTTCAATGCTGACCCTGGCACCAGCCATGATTGATCCTTCGTACGCTAAACTGAAGAAACATCATCACGAGTTTCATCATGCATGGGAGTCGAAGACATTAGATGAAGATCACATCCTCATGACGCAGCAATGGATGCCTACGCTTGTTTAAATATCTACGGGTTGGATGAAGAAGCGAGCCCAAAGTCCGTTCAAGCAAAGAAGCGTCGCGAAGAGGAAGAGGAAGAGGGACGAGGGCGAAGTCGAGGACGTGGACTCGAACTCCGAGTAGGTGGCGTGCCGTCGCTCATGCTGGTTCTACTGCAGGTCAAGCTGACTAGTTGCTTAGTTTATTTTCAAGGGTGTGTTGTGCTGAGGCCCCAGCAGAACTATGTTTATGTTCTTTCTCGTTATTTGAACTGCTTAGTACGTAGAGTAGTACTAGTACTATGTCTTACTACTGTTCTTCTTGCAGTTGGTACTACTGCTCGTACCTTCGTGTTCGCACTGTACTTAATATGTTCGTACTAGTAGTATAATTTGGTTCAGTCGATTTGTGAAATAAGTTCGACGGAGCGAAGGAAGAAGACGACAGAAGAGGTGGAAGAAGCCCTTCTATCCATCCATGTTGCATCAAACGGCTCACATGAGTCGGCTGACCCAAATTGCTCCTTCAGATTGCAGGATCCACGTGGCATTCAAGGTCTCAAAGGTAGATTCCGCGTCCGCACCCGGTTTGTGGGCTCGACGCGCGCGCGACCGGCTTCCGCCGCGACAGCCACCATGTGCGCCTCCTCCGCGCGGGCGGAGACGAAAATGACACGCTAGTTCCTCCTCGCCGCCGTGCTGGAGCACGTGCTCGTCCTCCTCTTTGTACGCTGCATGCATAGACGCGGCTCCACCAGCTGCTCATGTGCTTGGCAGCGCGGCGGCATGGCGAGGAGGGACTGCGACGACGTGGCGGGTGAGCCTTGACTTCTTCATGGCATAGGGATGGCGGCGACACGGCGGTGATGGGCGAGAAATTGTTGGCCGGAGCAGGCGGGCGCCGGCAGGCGCAACGGCGGCGGCGGCATATTGATGAGTGCGCGTATGGGAGCTTACTTTAGTTTTATATGAGGTTGGTCAAACTTAAAAGAAAACCGTACTAGTACACGTAAACATTAGACTTAGACAACACTTTTTTTTGAAGTTAGTACCACAGCCACGATACGGAATCCTGTGCAAGCGCGTGAACCGCGGCCGCGCGGTCGATCGAACGGTGCGTCACCGTGTCACGCTCGAAGGACATCCACCGAACCTTTTTGTGTGTGTGAAAACAATCCTCGAATATTACTCAACTTTTTTTCCTGGGAAAGTTCTTAACGCTGCAATATTTCCATATATTTGAATTTAGCTCCAGTTTGTGTTTATTTGGATTTGGACGTTTTAGGTGCGCCCTAGTTTTTTTAATACTTATTTTGTGTGTGTGACTGAGAGAGAACGTGTGTATGTGTCCATATGTGTGTTGTGGTGGAAGGGCAATGTGGAGACGGTGTGCGTGTGATACAGACATAGAGAGGTGTGAATGTGCAAACGATCGTGCATGAGTGAGACATAGACAGATGCCGATACGTTGTGTATACATGAGAGAACGTTCTTCTAGTTTACTTGTGTGTGTGTGTGTGTGTGTGAGAGAGAGAGAGAGAGAGGAGCATCCGTAACACAACAATCATCTCTCTCGATTCGTCCGTCCCTCGCACGATCGCATGCAACATATGCATCAACGCGCACATTTTGACACCCTCACTCGGCCCCTGCCCACCTCAAGGCCCGCGCAATCTCTTCGTGAATATCCATTTCTCTCCTTAGGTTTGTTTTCGCTCAATATCTGACACACACACACACACACACACACACACACACACCCACGCACACAGCACAACACACACACACACACTCCCCCGAGCACACAATTCATCCCCATCCAAGGTTATACGGCGACCACTCTCGCTTGTGCTTCTTTGCACCCCAACATGCACAACACCTCAATCTTCAAAGAGGGCATCGAGCAGATCGAAGACGGCGACCACACCGCGCTAGAGAATGCGGGGTCATTTGGAAGCAGGGTGATGTGACGACGGCTGACTGACTCCTCCCCCACCCTCTCTCTCTCTCTCTTGCACAAAATTACCAATCCCTCTCTCCCCCGCACAAAATTGTCAATCCCTCAACCCATGAGATCCTTCCCCTCTCGTCCATGTTTTTCCAGCTCTCTCATCAAACATGTTGTCTCTTCTCCTTCCACGTATACATAATCACGTATATTACATGTCTCCATCTTTCTCACAGACCTAACTTCTTCCTCTCTATTTCTCTCTCTCTCTCTCTCTCTCTATGTGTCTCGTTAGGTTTGTCTCCTACTCTCTCGTCCACATACATACAATCTTTCCCGCCCTATCTGCTCCATCTTCAAAAGCTCTCTCTGCATGTTTCATTCACACAATGGGATATGTCAAAATGTTGCTTCTATAATGGCTGATGTAGATTTTTGCTTGTTTTTGTTGCATCCTACAAAGTAATAACTATGAAATGCATTTAGATTCTCATTTGACTGGGATTATGTGAGTTTGAGCATGTTGTGAAGTACTATAGACCTTGTATACATCTTGGGACTCGACAATGATTGTAACTATTGAATTGTATAGACCATTACATTCGAAGTCAATAGCCTAATATATTTATTTCACAATTTCAACAAATGATTAGTTCACTACAAACTAAGAAAACAAATGTGTACTCCCTCCGTTTTTATTAAAGTCCGCGTATTAGCATTGGTCAAAGTCAAGTTTTGTAAACTCTCAGAAAGCTTATAACAAAAAATATTAACATATACAATAACAAATAAATACCATTAGATTCATTATTGAATGTACTTCCACATCATACATATTTGTTATGGTAAATTTTTATATTTTTATATAAACTTGGTTAAACTTTAGGAAGTTTGACTTCGGTCAAACCTAATATGCAGATTTTACTACTACTACTCGCTAGTTGCTTAGCCGAATCACTCAACGCGCCACACGGGAGTCCAAAGGTCACAAAATTTTGAGGTCGTGGAAAATCTCCCGCGACCCGATTCGAGCAGTGGGAAGTTACCATCATAGCCTTGAACAGGCCTACATACGACGCTTGGTAGGGGCTGTTTCGTAACTTCAGTTCACCCTACCCAGCCAGCCCCACCCCGCACCCGTGAGTAGTACACCTGAATACTCCCCTTTGTCTATCCTCACCGCAAAATAGACTTCTCCACGGCACCGCAGCCTTTGTGCTCCTCCCCTTTACATCGGCGCACTCGTCCACCGCAGCGCATCTGCCTCATCGACGACCTCGTACGCCGCACTGGAGCTGGTCCACCGTCGTCGCCGTAGACGGAGCCTCTTCCCCGGCATCGTCTTCCACGGTCACGGATCTGCTTCCCGGAAGCCGACACCAAGCGCAGAAGTACCACCGTCGTGGACAATGAACTGACTCCCGTTGCCGACCATGACTCACAGAGGCTGCCGCGACCATCGTTCTCCTCCTCGATTGGTAATGTGTGTATTGAATCACTTAGCAGTACATGTGCAGTTCCAATTTTGTTCATACCTACCCTTCAATTTTCCTTGGTGCTATTGTTCCCGTAAAAGTAATTGGTTATAGCCTCCATTGTCCAACAGAATATCAGCTAGTAATTGTGCGTCGCTCTTGTATCGCGCTGTGCTTGGGTAGGTTTTTAATCTGCAACCAGCAGTGTGGCAAATGATGGAAAGGTTTTTAGAACTAGCAAGATGCCCATGCGTTGCACGCATCAAGATGCATTTGTATGAGTAGTTTATCTTGTGGGAGAAAAGGATGAACGAGGGAAGGCCTTATTTGCAAATCTGGAGAGGGGTATGGGTATCTTTTTGCAAAATTCCCATTTGTTTCCTTCCTATCTGTCGGATATAAATCAGACGGCCTATATTGCAAGAAAAAAAGTATAGAAAAAAAGTAGGCAGTAAAGGAAGTAGAGATAAATATTAAATATAAAATATAAAATAAATATAACCGTAGAGAAAAGAGTAGAGATAGCAGAGACGTCGGGAAAGGATCGTGCGCGCGCGGGAAAAAGCGGCCGGGCGTGCGCTAGTTTTGGCGCGCGGCGTCCGGCGTGCTTTATAAAATCCAACACCCTCCCACCGCTCTCTGGCTTGCCACCGCTCTGTGCCTCGCCACCGCTCTCTCCCCGCTCTTTTTCACCTCGCTGGCGCCGCGCCACCATGCCGCCGGTCGCCGGGAAGCTTGGGGATACCGCGTCGTCCGCGCGCGCCCCTCCGGCGGCTTCTCCGCCGAGATCCGGTTCCGCAGGATGCGCCACGGCCTCGGCAATTTCGACACCGCCACCGAGGCCGCCCACGCGTACGACGTGGCGGTGTGGCGCCTCCGGTGGCCTCATAGAACATTGAACTTCCCCAACGTGCCGACGCGGGAGCGGGCGCAGGAGCTCGCGCCTCTGCTGCGGCTTAGCACCGACGAGGATCATCGCGACAACCGGAGGCCGGAGCACCGTCTCGGCATCGCCGAGATGGACGAGGAAGCCATTGCGCTGTGGCGCCAACACTTCCTGCAAGACATCATCAACGAGCGCGAGTTCTACGCGCAAAGGAGGGCGGAGAGGGATAAGAGGAGGGCGGAGCGAGCCGCCTATCGCGAGGACAAGCATAGTCGAAAAGCGGACACCCAATTCAACATGAGGCTAGGAGCAGCGTCGCCCTGGGAATCCGACGACGATCGGTATCTTCACGCCTACAGTGAGACGTCGGAGGAGGACATCACCGACGAGCAGTCGGACGACGAGGAGTAGTTGAATTATCTCTTTTGTATCTATCTATGCTGAGAACTATCCTCTACTCTCTAGTATCTACTTCTCAATCTCAGCACTGTAAACGCTTTTTTTAAGCGCCGCGCGTTGCGATTCTGTTGGAGATGCTCTAACATGGCGATTTAGTGCTTTAATGTTGCCCACAAGATCTTGAGTATTAGTAGTAGTATTTTTCTTGCCATGTTGAGATTTTGAAACCACGAGTGTGAACATGCAGAGGAGCAATGAAGACCAAACACGGGATATTCGGACATCTTCAAGGAGCGTGGCAAGTTAAAGAGGAGCTACACGAACCTGTAAAAGCGAGCTTGGGTAAGTAACACCCTTTCAATTACTTTCGTTTAGCCTCGTGTTCTTCGATGTGTATATGTTGTAGTTTCGCTTCTCTTAAGCGTGGTGTTCTTCATGTGTAATAAGAAGAGTCTTAATCGTCCTAATGCTTTCGTTTTAACTTGATGTAGGAAGTGGGTGTTCTCACCGTGTAGTCTGTTTTATATTTCTTTTCCTTTTGAATTCACTTCTCCGAGTTACATTTATCCGCTTCTACTAAATGGATCTAGGTTTCTCGAGTATTGATCTAAAAAAAGTAACTTCATGTCGGGATGCAGTTCCTGCGAGGAGGGAAGTATGGTCAACCTCGAGATCATGTTTCCAAAATGAGGCTGGATTACACACAAGGTGCCGCCCTAATGATCTTGGATTAGACACAAGGTGCAAATTCCCACATGATGCTGGATTACACACAAGCCAGGTGGAGTCGTCAGCTGTTCGTGTCCTCGTGGCATTAGTAAAGGCTAAAAGAAAGCGTGCAGCAGCCCTTGATAATGTAGCTGAGTTCCTGAAGAAGCGAAAATAGCAATCAGATGATCTCTTCACCCAAGCCAAAGAAGAGATGGAAGAAGCCAGAAATAAGCTAGCAGAGGCAGAGCAGGCTAGGCGTCTCCTGCTATCTAAAACTGTTGTCAATACAAAATTTCCTTCATAATAGCTAGGTTCAAATGTTTATCCATTCAGCATGCCTGTTGTGATGTCTATGCATCTACTGATGTGGCACAAAATGTTTTTTTGGGTCATGTAATAACAGCGATTACTTTCCAAACAATAACATACGAAGCATTGGACATGGTATAGTTCACGCGCAAGCCCGACATTCCAAGTCCAACTTCCACATCAAACTCATTTTCACAGATATCTGCACATTCATACATAATGTCCACAACCATGATTCACTTCAAAGCCAAAAAAAAATGTGAGGAGAGTTATAAATAAAGAAAAACCTCTACTAGTTCCTGCTACCAGTGCGAGCACAACAAGTCAAGATCATGCGTAAATTAATTATATTTTAGTCATTTTTTGTGTTCTAAAATGCCTGTCGGCTCGTGGAAGGACGTGTTGCCAAGCACACGCGTGATTCAATGAAGGCAAAGGGCAGTCTTAAGCTGGTTGCACGCGGGCGGGAGGAGGCGTGCTCAGCGGCCTGCAGCAGTGCGGCCCTCTTGGCGGCCTTGCGGTTCAATGCATGGGCTATGAGAGGTCGCGTCTGTGTCATAGCAATCACTCCCTCCAGTCCTTTTTTGTTTGGGTATAACAAAATCTCGTTTTCCATTCACATTTTACAAGTAAAATTTGTGGACAAACTTTGACCCAAAGTACGATGGGGACTAGTAAACCAGAATGGAGGTAGTAGTTTTTTTTAATCAAAGAAGGGTTTCCCCTTCTGATTACTGAAAACCAGCATCTAAATCTAAACCATAGTATTTGCCCTAGAACTACCAGGTTCAACATCTCGTAACATAAACCCATACAACCATACGCCAAGGAGGTATGTAGTACTATGAATTGCATTTTCGCTCCATACCAATCGTTCTAAAAACTACTTACTACTTATAACGTGCCATTTAAAATCGGAACTCTTAACCCTGCTAAAAACGATATTTTAAACGTGGCTACTCGGTCTGTGGCAACTGGCGAGCCACCGCGCTCCAAGTCGTTCACCTGCGGTCCCGACCATCAACTCCTACAAAGGTGCTCCACCACGTACCCGGTACCCGCGAATGCAGCAATCATGCACCTAGGGTTTTAGGGTTTATTTGTTAACGTCGCCTTTATGTAACACTCATGTGTGCGAGACAGCGAGAGGCCGACTGCGTGTGTGCGCCTCTTCTCTTCGTATATGTACTCCACCGTTTGTCCGGTGTCCAAAAAATTATAATAACTACTAGCAATGTGCCAATACGTTGCCACATGATCAAAGTAGATTAATACATATTCACCGATTAGATAGAAAAAAAGTCTAGTTTTGAAATACGTATATCACTAAAAATATGTTATGTTTCACTCAAAATATATTCCTTTGGCGGTTTTGATGAGATAAGGGAGGCATGTTGTTGGTTTCAAGATTCAAGAAGTGGTATATGTCTAATTTCTACTCTTACTAGCAAGATGCCCGTGCGTTGCACGGAACATCAAAATCTCGTGGGAGAAAAGGATGAACGAGGGAAGACCTTATCTGCAAATGTGCTGAAGAGTGTGGGTAAATTGCCATATTTTCCTTCCTAGCTATCCGTCAGATATAAATCGGACGACCTACATTGCAGGATGGCAGGCCCACCATCATCACCAACTCTATTTTTTTATCCCTACTCTTATAAAAAGCATTGTCGGTGATGATCGTGTGCCTGCCATCCTACAATATAGGCCGTCCGATCTATATCTGACGGATAGGAAGGAAACTATGGCAATTTTGCAAAAAGATACCCACACCCCTCTCCACTTTTGCAAATAAGGTCTTCCCTCGTTCATCTTTTCCCCCACAAGATAAACTACTCATACAAATGCATCTTGATGTTCCGTGCAACGCATGGCATCTTGCTAGTTGTTGCAAAAAGCCCATGTGTGTGTGAGAGAGAGGGAGAGTGGAGGAGGACGGAGTGCTTGTGTGACAAAGACACAAGTAGTGTGTGTGCGATAGGTATCAGCTTAAAATGAGGCGATAGTGTGTATGTGCACGATTGAGAGGGCGTGTCTCAAGAAGGGAAGAAAAAGCTACATAGATACAAGGAGCGAGAGAGAGACATGTATGCAATGGTGGAAGCATGAGTGTGCAGGTGTATAAACCTATCTAGAGGCTAGCTAGTCGATAAATGCTTGTGAGAGAAATACGAGTCGGGGTGCGAAAGTGAGAGTTTTGTGTGTGTGAGAGAGAGGGTAGTCGGGAAGGGGGGTGTGTAACATCCCAAATTTCCTATTTGGAATGTTTTACAATTATAGCTAAGCATCTATGCATATTGGTTGAAATTTGAGTGGCATTTGAAGTTTCAGAAGTTTTGGAGTTGTTGGCATCTGAATTCAAAATTTGGCAGTTGAAGTTTATTTCAAATCAATACCTGACAATACTTGAGACAAAGTATGAGAGGAGTAAACATGACACTCCAAAAATGTCAGAAGAAAACATTGCCAAAAAAATTTGAATTCAAATTTGAGTTTTATTTGGAATTTTAGAAAAATGACTTTTTATAAAGTTTGAGTTTTGCCCCTGGAAAAATGTTCAAATTATAGGGAATATTCCCCTAATCATTTTGGTATATATATGTCCTATATAAAATATTTATATTTATATATTTTTCTCTCTCTCTAATTATTCAAAAAAATAGAAAAGAGAAAGGACCCAGGCGCCAGCCAGGCCAGCCCCGGCCCAGCTAGCACCCTGGCGGCCCACCAGGCGCAGCCCGAGTCAGCCCACGCCGACTCAGCGCTCCCCCTCGCCCGAAACCCCTTCGGATCGGTCGACCGACCCGACACCCTCTCCCCTCACCCGCTGACGCCCCGGGCCCACCACCTTCTTCCTCCCCACGCCACACCCCGCGCCGCCTCGCCGGAATCCCGAGATCTCCGGGATCTCCTCCCGATCCCCTCCAGCGATCGCCCCCTCGCCCAAGTCGTGCCCCCCCCTTATAAATACCCTCCCTCGCCCGTTTTCCCCTCGCCTCTCGCTCGATCCCTCCCCGCCAGAAAACCCCGCTGAGCACCCAGAGCCCGCCCACCATTAGCCCCGCCTGACCGCCTGCCACCTCGATCTCGCCGACTCACCCCGAGCTCCCTCGTCATGCCGCACCACGCGGAGGTCCCCGCCGACGTCCCGACCACCGAGCCGCCATTGCCGCCGCCGCCCGAGCCGCCGTCGCCGTCGACCCGTCGATAAGTCGCCGGACTCCCCTCCGCTTCGATCTAACGCGGAGGTGTAGATTAGATCCCAAGGGAAAGGTTTATTCAAATAAACCGGTTTAGTTTAGTTTTAGTTAGGTTAGATTAGACCGGCCGACTCGGTTTTATTCATGCCGATTCAGTTATATTACGCCTGTATGCTAGATAGGCCCATTAGCGCGTTTTTCTTTTAATTTTATTTTTCGTTTCTGTTTTAACAGAATAGTTTCAGATTTGAAAAATTCATATCTTTTAATCTACTTAATATTTTTAGTGATTCTTTTTTGTTGGTTTGAAAATTTATTGTAGTTTATGTAGAAAATATAATTAGTCATGTTAAAATTATTTAAAATTGTTTTATTGTAGATTTAGACAGAATAGTAATTCTGCTATAAAATGAGTTAGGAATATTATTTTTAGTGATTCTTTTGTCACAACTTTGTTTTGACATTGCCTAACCGTAGGAATTTATTTGGGCATTTTAGAAGTTAATAAAAATAGTTTTAACCAGAATCATGTTATTCCTATTTATTTAACTAGCTACTGTTTTCCTATTGTTTCATATAGAAATAAATTTATTTCTCCTATGTGATAGTTTATTCTAGGTTAGTTTCTGTAACTTTAGAGCATGAACTTTTATTTACAATAAATAAAAACTTTATTTTATTTTTTCTTGCTAGGATTGTTTTAGGCCTAATAGGAGTTTTATAATAGCTTTTAAGGTGATTCTTTTTGCTCCTAGTTGCATGATGAATTCCTTTCTGTTAGGTAGCATAAACCCATGCTTAGGTTCTGTTAAGAAAAATTTTGATATGTAAAACTATTCTTAGTTGTTGCTTGATGTAGGAAAACTTTGAGTTGGATTTCTTCGAGTTTTCTTTGGGTTTTGATTCGTTTGTTTTGTGTGTTATGTTAGCATGCTATTATGTTAAGTGATCATATGCTATATGGTTATTATGATTGTTGTTTGCCTCGGTAGAATTTCCGGAGTGTGAAGCTTGCTACCACGAGTCCCTAGCTTTCGAAGATCGTCGGCAAGGCAAGTCATTGATCATGTTTTCTTTACAATACCTATGATTTTATTGCATTAGAATTATACCTCCCCACCATGCATGCAGTAGCTGAAATTGAAGTTATGTTCTTGAGTAGTATCATGAGGTAGGATGAACCCAATTCCCCTTGTTACCATGACCCGGGACGAAGTAGTTTATTTTTGCTATGCTCGTAGACGGGGTTGGTTGAGTGAATTCATAAGGGAGATGTGAGAGTCAAGATGATGACAACCCCATGAACTTCAAGCTCAAGATGGACTTCAAAATTCCCTACTGGGTGGAGGACGGTTGACGGGCACCCTGTAGAACCCAGTGGTTGGCCGGGATGCATGGAGAAGCGCCATGACATCTTGCGGAAAGCTTCACCCAGCCACGAAGAGACGGATGTATACCCCATTGACCGGAAGCTTACCTGTGCAGCCGCAAGCCATTATGGGCTCTGGCTGGGTCAACCCTAGTTGTGACTCTGGCCGGACGGTGCTACGAGATGTAGAAGAACGGTAGGATTGGATGGGTACCGGCAGTGGCCAGAGGAACTCTTCGGAAGACCCTGTTTCGTTCGTCCCGTCTTCAAACACCATGAAGTGCGAAGACTTAAAAGGAGGGAACGATTCTTGCGGGTAAAGTGCACAAACCTCTGCAGAGCAAAGATCTAATCGATTAGCCGTGTCCCCGGTTACGGACAATTTGAATCTCTGGAACTTGGAAGTATTCAGAAATCTCAACACTAAAATTAATAAATTAATTGAGGGGTTATTATTTAATAATTGGGAATGAGACATTGGTTGGTGGAACCATCTCAATAATTACCAACAATTTTTGTAGTATTTACAAGCAAGTCCACTGTTGTAGGAAAAAAACTGGCTTTTCGCAAAATGATGAAACTTAGAGCCCCACAGCCAAATTGCATATATTGTTAGTAATTTTTATTATTGTTCTCTCTTCATGACTTGCCGGCATATTCAAAATGCTGACCTACACGGCTGCAACGTCTTATGTTGCAGAGGAGTATTCCGATCAGGAGTGAGGCTACGATCCGCGCTTGGCGATTGCCCTATGGAGTCGGATGGACTCGCTATTCTTCTCACGCTTCGCAGCTTTACTTAGTTTATTTCTCATGAGTTGGCCTTGGCGAATTTATTCTATTGTAATAAAGACTCGATATGAGAACTATGTAATAAATTCAGGTGTGATTGAACTTTGATTATTTCATCAATGTCTTGTGAGTGCCAAGATGATCTTGGGATGAATGCAGACGTAGACTTGACCGATTTTGGGTCGGGTCGCTCTGAGATAGTATCGAGCACACGCTGACCGTGGGGCGTAACCCCTAGGATCGGAAAGCCATAGGAAGAGACTATTTATTTTATATCCTTATCATTCCGTAATTCTCCTCTGTTCATTTCGACTTCTCTTGATTTTCAACATTCTAGATGGCACGAGTTCACCCCAGGTTTGCTACGGAGTTTTGCCACCAGATGAGGCGATGCCATTCGGCAAGAAGCTGGTCCAGATCGTGAAGAAGCTGAAGATTGCTCTGCCCTTGATCACGGGAAGCCTACCAATGCACTTCCGACGGATACCCTTCTGGATTGAGGTGCACATTCCAGGAGGACCTTCGGAGGACATCTGAGCCTATTGACTTTGAGTTTACCGATTTCAATTGGATCCTCGGAAGAGACATGGCGATTTATCGTGCACTTGGTCATCTCCGAGAAGAGTACATGGCCGAGCTCGATCCATCAGACCTCGCCATGATTTCTCGCAGAGCGAGGAACGGAGATATCATCCGTACCGTAGAGGACGACTCCATTCTCTCATATGTCCAAGACTTGGAGTGTCTCCTCAGGAAACGGGAGATCCAGACTCGCCGTAACTCGAAGGTAAACAGGAGGCTGTTGTTCCGTGAACTGGAACTGGAGGAGAAAGCACACGCAGACTTCCTCGACCATGAAGAAGAAGTCGCGGATTTCATGGAGAGAGTCGACAAGCTGAAGATGGATGTTGCCGCATTAGAGGAAAAGATGGACTTGGGCGAGGACCTTTTTCCGAGTGGAGATGACGGACCTCTCATGAGCAATGATCAGGATTATGAAGGGAGCTCCACGGAAGAAAGCCGCAAGAGGAGGCGCCGCATCAGAGGACGCCCCACCGGAGGACGCCGCACCAGAGGACGCAAGGATTAGTGATGAATACATTTAGTCGACCGCCATGTTATTTTATTTTCGTCGATCAATTAGGCCGTTATTTTCGATTAGTCGTGAGATATTTGTAATCGAGATTGAACCATGTTTGAGTGGATTGAATAAATGATTGGTGTGATTATGATTGTGCATTCATATGGGTAGTGATATTTCTCATTAGACCATTGTTCTATTCTAATTTTCTCATCCACTCCAAAACACCAGATGCCTCCGAGGCGTGACCCGGTCTCAACTTTCCGCGGAGCTCACCCAGGCTGATCCAGCAGCAGAATGCCCTCATGCGGATGCTCATCGAACGAACAACAACAACAACAACAATCCACCACCACCACCCCTGTTGACAACTTGACTCGATTCCTAAGGCTGAATCCGCCAGGTGTTCTCTAGCAGCACCGAGCGATTGTGGCCGATGATTAGCTCCGCAAGGTCGGAAGGAGTTAGTCCTTTGTTGGATGCATAGATGCAGAAGGTGCGCTTTGCGCACATCAACTTGATGGACCTGCAGCTTCTTGGTGGGAGAACTACACGCCACTTATCCCATCGCCACCATTACGTGGGATCAGTTCCAACAAGCTTTCCGCACCGCTCATGTTTCAGCTGGAGCCATGAGTGCGAAGAAGCGTGAGTTCCGCAACTTACGCCCGGGAACCGTCTTGTGGGGCGATCGTGGATGAGTTCAGCAAGTAAGCTCGCTATGCCCCGGATGATGTGGCCACAGATGCCGCAAAGCAGGAGAAGTTTCTCGAGGGACTCAATGACGAGCTGGGTATGCAGCTAGTGGTGGCTACCTTCACCAACTACCAGGAGCTGGTAGACAAGGCCACCATACTTGAAGGCAAGCAGCAGCTGATTGATAGCCGCAAGCAGAAGTATGGCCAGGGGAAGTACAACTCTGGAGCTCAGCAGAAGCCCCGTTATGCCCCATACTCTGGAGGGCATACCCATCACACCCATGGAGGACATAGTCATGGAGGATATAACCATGGAGGAAACGGGAACAACCGCAACCAGGACAACAAGGCAGGCAATGGAAACGGCAATGGTAACCAGCATCATCCTGCCCCGGCTCCGAAGGATCTGAGTCACATCACCTGTTTCAAGTGCCAGAAAACAGGGCACTATGCCACCGACTGCCCGGAGGCCAAGCAGAGGAATGGAAACGGCAATGGAAGCTCAGCGAAGAAGCCCAATCCTTTTCCTCGTGCTCGGGTGAACCACATTGGCGTGGAGGACGTCTATGATCAGCCGGAACATCGTGGTTGGTAAGTTTTATTAAATTCACATCCGATATTGGTACTCTTTGATTACGGTGCAACGCATTCATTCATATCAAGGGTAGTTGTGGAAAAATGCGGGTTGCCCACTAAAACCCTTAGAAGCCCTCTTCACGTCGGTTCAGAGGAGGAGAAATGATGGCGAGCTTAGGCTGTCATGCAACCCTCAACATCGAAACCATAAATTTCCGCAGACCTCATAGTATTGAAACCCAGACCTTGGATGTGATCCTAGGCATGGATTGGTTGACAAGTTTGAAGGAAACATAGGCTGTGCCCAAGAAGTCGATTCTGCTCACCACCGGGCGAAGAGGATCAAGTATGTATCGAGCGTATCCCGATGAAGAATCGGTGCATTCCCTCACGGGAGTTGTTCAGGAGGAAGTGCCAGAGGTGCAAGATTTTCCCGATGTGTTTCGGAGGAATTACCAGAATGCCACCGACGAGACATTGAGTTTCTGATTGAGTTATTGCGGCACAGCCCCAATATCCAAGAGACCCTATCGGATGCCCCGAGCGATTTAAAAGAGATCAAGAATCAAATTAATGAGTTATTGGAGAAGGGATATATTCGGCCAAGCTCATCACCTTGGGGAGCCCCAGTTCTCTTGGTAGAGAAGAAGGATGGAACCCTGAGAATGGTTGTGGATTATCATTTGTTGAGCAGCGTGACCATCAAGAACAAGTACCCTCTGCCGATGATTAATGAACTATTTGATCAGCTAGTTGGAGCCAAGGTATTCTCCAAGATCGATCTTCGATCAGGGTATCATCAGTTGAAGATTCGTGAAAAGGATATACCCAAAACAGCATTTACCACCATGTATGGTTTATATGAGTATACCGTCATGTCATTGGATTGACTAATGCCCTGCATACTTCATGAATTTGATGAACAAGGTATTTATGGAATATCTGGACAAGTTTGTCATGGTGTTCATCGATGATATACTGATTTTCTCCAAGAGCGAGGAATAGCATAAGGAACATTTGCATCTAGTTACGGAGAAACTCGAGAACATCGATTGTATGCCAAGTTCAGCAAATGTGAATTTTGGCTGAAGGAAGTCGGATTCCTCGGACATGTCATTTCGAGGGAAGGAATAGCGATTGACCCGCCAAGGTTGAATCAGTCACCGATTGGCGATCGCCCACCTCGATCAAGGAGATCCGCAGATTTTCTCGGACTCGCGAGGATATTATCGGAGGTTTATTGAGAATTTCTCGAAGATTGCCAAGGCCATGGTGAGCTGTTGAAGAAGGATGCCAAGTACATTTGGACCGAGGATTGTGAAGCCGGTTTCGAGAATTGAAGAAATGTTTGGTTACAGCCCGATACTGATTTTGCGGACATACACAAGGACTACGGTATATTGTGGCGCTTCTCGTCGGGGACTCGGAGGAGTACTCATGCAGGAAGGAAAAGTTGTAGCTTATACCTCCGGACAGCTCGACCACGAGATGAATTATGCCACACATGATTTGGAGTTAGCAGCCGTAGTGCATGCACTCAAGACACAGAGACATTTCCTCATCGGAAACCGTTGTGATGTTTAACAGATCATAAGAGCTTGAAGTATATTTTCACACACAAAGAGTTGAACCTCGAGCGGAGGAGATGGCTAGAGTTAATCAAGGACTATGACATGAGATTGCATTACCACCGGGAAAGGCTAATGTTGTAGCGGATGCTTTGAGCCGTAAGAGTTATGTGAATACTCTTATAGCGGAGGATTACCCGGAGTTAGTCGATGACCTCGAGATCTCCGGCTGGAGATAGTTCGAGAGGATATGTTGCAACTCTGGAAGTTCAGTCCACTTTGGCGAAAGGATTCATGAAGCCGGAAGTCGGACAAGGAAATTGATGAGATAAAGAAAAGATGAATGAAGGAAAAGCTAAAGGGTTTCGTAAGGATGAATCACGGAGCTATATGGTTCGAGGATCGTATTTATGTACCCAATGATCCCGAACTCAGGAAGCTAATTCTTGAGGGCTCATGATTCACCGTACTCGATTCACCCGGTAACACCAAGATGTACACGGATTTGAAGGAAAGTTTACGGTGGACAGGTATGAAGAAGGATATTGCGAGTGCGTAGCGATATCGATGTTTGTCAGCGAGTAAAGGCAGAACATCGAAGCCAGCAGGGTTACTTCAACCTTTGCCGATTCCCGAGTGGAAATGGGAAAAACTTGGAATGGATTTTATTACGGGATTACCCAGGGACCCGTTCAGGTTATGATTCCATCTGGGTAGTGGTTGATCGATTGACCAAGGTAGCTCACTTCATTCCGTGAAGACTACCTATACCAGTGCTAAGTTAGCCAAGATATACATGACCAGGATCGTATGTCATGGAGTTCCGAGGAGTATCGTGTCGATAGAGGAACACAATTTACCTCAAAGTTTTGGAATCGGTTGCATGAAACTTTGGAGTGCGAGGCTGGAGTTCATACAGCCTTTCATCCATGAGCAGATGGACAGACCGAGAGAGTCAACCAGATTACGGAGGACATGTTGAGAGCTTGTGTGCTAGACTATGGGTCTAGCTGGGATGATAATTTTCCATCGCAGAGTTCTCATACAACAACAGTTATCGAGACCAGATCGAAGATGGCTCCTTCGAAGCTCTATCTGGAAGGAGGTGCAAAACACCATTCTTTGTGGGATGGTGTTGGAGATCGAACACTCTTGGTTCGATCTTATCGAGATTCGAAGAAAGTCAAGCTGATTCGAGATAGGCTCAAGATAGCTCGATCGAGCGGAAGAGTTATGCCAACGATGGCGCAAGGAAGTAACTTACGAGCGGGAGACCGAGCATATCTTCGTGTGTCCCCACTTCGTGGAATCAAGAGGTTCGGTGTTAAAGGAAAGTTAGCACCCGATTCATTGGCCCTAAAATCCTCGAGCGTCGTGGAGAAGTTGCTTACAAGTTGGAATTGCGGAAGGATTGTCCGGAGTTCATGATGTCTTCCATGTTTCTCAGCTAAAGAAATGCCATGCCGACATGGCGATATTCCGTTGAGAGACACGGTGCCCCTAGAGGCCATACAGCTCGACGGTGATCGACTTATAAGGAGAAACCCGTCCGAATTCTCGAGACTGCGAACAGAGTCACCCGCAGCAAGATCATCAAGTTTTGCAAGGTCTTTGTGGAGTCAACACTCAGGAGGAAGCCACACAGGGCGAGAAGAAGACCTCCTTGAGACCACCGCACCTATTTGCTAGCCAACCCGAATCTCGAGGGCGAGATTCATCTTAAGGTGGGTAGGTTTGTAACATCCCAAATTTCCTATTTGGAATGTTTTACAATTATAGCTAAGCATCTATGCATATTGGTTGAAATTTGAGTGGCATTTGAAGTTTCAGAAGTTTGGGAGTTGTTGGCATCTGAATTCAAAATTTGGCAGTTGAAATTTATTTCAAATCAATACCTGACAATACTTGAGACAAAGTATGAGAGGAGTAAACATGACACTCCAAAAATGTCAGAAGAAAACATTGCCAAAAAAAATTGAATTCAAATTTGAGTTTTATTTGGAATTTTAGAAAAATGACTTTTTATAAAGTTTGAGTTTTGCCCCTGGAAAAATGTTCAAATTATAGGGAATATTCCCCTGATCATTTTGGTATATATATGTCCTATATAAAATATTTATATTTATATATTTTTCTCTCTCTCTAATTATTCAAAAAAAATAGAAAAGAGAAAGGACCCAGGCGCCAGCCAGGCCAGCCCCGGCCCAGCTAGCACCCTGGCGGCCCACCAGGCGCAGCCCGAGTCAGCCCGCGCAGACTCAGCGCTCCCCCTCGCCCGAAACCCCTCCGGATCGGTCGACCGACCCGACGCCCTCTCCCCTCACCCGCTGACGCCCCGGGCCCACCACCTTCTTCCTCCCCATGCCACACCCCGTGCCGCCTCGCCGGAATCCCGAGATCTCCGGGATCTCCTCCCGATCCCCTCTAGCGATCGCCCCCTCGCCCAAGTCGTGCCCCCCTTATAAATACCCTCCCCTCGCCCCGTTTTCCCCCTCGCCCCCTCGCTCGATCCCCTCCCCTCGCCGCAAAACCCCGCCGGAGCACCCAAGCCGCCGCCGCGCCATTAGCCCCGCCCCGACCGCCCCGGCCACCCTCGATCTCGCCCGACTCCACCCCGAGCTCCCCTCGTCACGCCACACCCGCCGGAGGTCCCCGCCGACGTCCCCGACCACCGGAGCCGCCGCGTCGTCGCCGCCCGAGCCGCCGTCGCCGTCGACCCCGTCGATGAAGTCGCGGACTCCCTCCGCCGTTCGATCTAACGCGAGGTGTAGATTAGATCCCCGAAGAATAGGTTTATTTCAAATAAACCGGTTTAGTTCCGGTTTAGTTTGGTTTTAGTTAGGTTAGATTAGACTGGGCCGACTCGGTTTTATTCCGCGTGCGATTCAGTTATATTACGCCCAGGGCGCTAGATAGGCCCATTATCGCCGTTTTTTCTTTTAATTTTATTTTTTCGTTTCTGTTTTTAACAGAATAGTTTCAGATTTAAAAAATTCATATCTTTTAATCTACTTAATATTTTTTAGTGATTCTTTTTTTGTTGGTTTGAAAATTTATTGTAGCTTCTGTAGAAAATATAATTAGTCATGTTAAAATTATTTAAAATTGTTTTATTGTAGATTTAGACAGAATAGTAATTCTGCTATAAAATGAGTTAGGAATATTATTTTTTGTGATTCTTTTTGTCACAACTTTGTTTTGACATTGCCTAACTGTAGGAATTTATTTGGGCATTTTAGAAAATTAATAAAAAATAGTTTTAACCAGAATCATGTTATTCCTATTTATTTAACTAGCTA
Organism: Aegilops longissima; assembly: GCA_021605205.1. Classification (NCBI taxonomy): domain Eukaryota; kingdom Viridiplantae; phylum Streptophyta; class Magnoliopsida; order Poales; family Poaceae; genus Aegilops; species Aegilops longissima. The sequence goes on from CM038678.1 coordinate 535,469,217, forward strand.
CTGTTTTCCTATTGTTTCATATAGCAAATAAATTTATTTCTCCTATGTGATAGTTTATTCTAGGTTAGTTTCTGTAACTTTAGAGCATGAACTTTTATTTACAATAAATAAAACTTTTATTTTATTTTTTCTTGCGAGGATTGTTTTAGGCCTAATAGGAGTTTTATAATAGCTTTTAAGGTGATTCTTTTTGCTCCTAGTTGCATGATGAATTCCTTTCTGTTAGGTAGCATAAACCCATGCTTAGGTTCTGTTAAGAAAAATTTTGATATGTAAAACTGTTCTTAGTTGTTGCTTGATGTAGGAAAACTTTGAGTTGGATTTCTTCGAGTTTTCTTTGGGTTTTGATTCGTTTGTTTTGTGTGTTATGTTAGCATGCTATTATGTTAAGTGATCATATGCTATATGCTTATTATGATTGTTGTTTGCCTCGGTAGAATTTCCGAAGTGCGAAGCTTGCTACCACGAGTCCCTAGCTTTCGAAGATCGTCAGCAAGGCAAGTCATTGATCATGTTTTCTTTACAATACCTATGATTTTATTGCATTAGAATTATACCTCCCCACCATGCATGCAGTAGGTGAAATTGAAGTTATGTTCTTGAGTAGTATCATGAGGTAGGATGAACCCAATTCCCCTTGTTACCATGACCCGGGACGAAGTAGTTTATTTTTGCTATGCTCGTAGACGGGGTTGGTTGAGTGAATTCGTAAGGGAGATGTGAGAGTAAAGATGATGACAACCCCATGAACTTCAAGCTCAAGATGGACTTCAAAATTCCCTACTGGGTGGAGGACGGTTGACGGGCACCCTGGAGAACCCAGTGGTTGGCCGGGATGCATGGAGAAGCGCCATGACATCTTGCGGAAAGCTTCACCCAGCCACGAAGAGATGGATGTATACCCCATTGACGGAAGCTTACATGCAGCCGCAAGCCATTATGGGCTCTGGCTGGGTCAACCCTAGTTGTGACTCTGGCGGACGGTGCTACGAGATGTAGAAGAGCGGTAGGATTGGATGGGTACCGGCGGTGGCGGAGGAACTCTTGGAAGACCCTGTTTACGTTCGTCCGTCTTCAAACACCATGAAGTGCGAAGACTTAAAAGGAGGAGCGATTCTTGCGGGTAAAGTGCACAAACCTCTGCGAGCAAAGATCTAATCGATTAGCCGTGTCCCGATTACGGACAATTTGAGTCTCTGGAACTTGGAAGTATTCGGAAATCTCAACACTAAAATTAATAAATTAATTGAGGGGTTATTATTTAATAATTGGGAATGAGACATTGGTTGGTGGAACCATCTCAATAATTACCAACAATTTTTGTAGTATTTACAAGCAAGTCCACTGTTGTAGGAAAAAAACTGGCTTTTCGCAAAATGATGAAACTTAGAGCCCCACAGCCAAATTGCATATAGTGTTAGTAATTTTAATTATTGTTCTCTCTTCATGACTTGCCGGCATATTCAAAATGCTGACCTACACGGCTGCAACGTCTTATGTTGCGGAGGAGTATTCGATCGGGAGTGAGGCTACGATCCGCGCTTGGCGATTGCCCTATGGAGTCGGATGGACTCGCTATTCTTCTCGCTTCCGCAGCTTTACTTAGTTTATTTCTCATGAGTTGGCCTTGGCGAATTTATTCTATTGTAATAAAGACTCGATATGAGAATCGTGTAATAAATTCAGGTGTGATTGAACTTTGATTATTTCATCAATGTCTTTGTGAGTGCCAAATGATCTTGGGATGAATGCAGAACCACGAGAGACTTGACCGATTTTGGGTCGGGTCGCTCTGAGGTGGAAGCAGGAGTTGTGTGTGTGTGTGTGTGAGAGAGAGAGAGAGAGACGGTAGTCGGGGTTGTCTGATCGTTATCGATGCAGGATGGAGATTTAAAAGGAGACCGCAACAAATGTTGTGTCTCTGGAGAGAGAGAGAGAGAGAGAGAGAGAGAGAGAGAGTAATTTTAGTGGTATGAGTCATATGTAGAGACATATAGGGTGTGTGAGTGAATCCCATAGAGATAAAGACAAAGTGAAAGGCAGTGGAGGCAGTGTGTGTGGCGGAAAAAAAAGCTTAGGTACCGAGTGATACGGAGAACAGTAGAGACGTGAGAGATAATGAAAACCATGTAATGTATAATGATAGGGAGAGTGTGACACTTCTCAAGGGAGACGTCGAGAGACCATGTTTGCGAGGATAGGAGAAACATGAAGTGAGCGTGCGGGTGAGCTGGAGAAAAGAGAGTGATGGCTACCTGAAGGAGCATGCATGCGAGACAGATGGGAGTGAAAGGAGTGAACAAAAAAGGGATTCAAATACTGGAACTCGAGATGATGATACATGTAATCCATACTCGAACCAAAATTGATCTATCAAACATGCATACTCATATGAATTCACGCACATCTATGTTATTTAATATGTAGATATTACTGATCCATACATTTTAGTAGAACATAATTTGGTTAAAAATTTTCGAATTTAACCTTAAGATTTTCATATCGTTGTATTTGTAAATCATATTATACATATAAAGGAGCAGAATTCATTGTTGTGCTTTTGAAAGTATATATGTAAAAAATGATGTATATAGAATGTAATTCCAATATAGTAGAATACAAACGGGATTCGAATTGAGTTGGCACGGTAAACATGCACTGTGCAAAATTTGAACGAAGCGGGAAAAGTCGCAGTAACCGCCCGAAACCAAAATCTGCGAGATGGAAATCACTACTCCCTATCCTGCGCCGCATAAAGCCTATCTGCTGGATTTCTATAGGTTTCGATAGGGCTAGGTTTGTAATTTCACCCAAGCGTGGCGTAACCGCCTCTCACCCGGATTCATACGGTGGGCGCCAAAACACAGTGTGCCCTCGGCGAAATCGACTCCTCCCGATTCATATTCATACACGGTGGGCGCCAAAAACAAACTCTCGTCGGCAAATATTTGGTGTATCTTGAGATTACCGTCCTGTCCCCAACCGACTAATGTTCTGTGATGTAGTAGAAATTTGAAATGGGGCTAAGTTTGTAAATTTCCTTGCATTTGAGACAAGCGCATACGACTACATGGTTCCCCTTCTGTCTACCTCCCTTTTCCCCATTAGGTACTCCGTCTGCGCAAAAACACCCTCTCCACCCCACCCTCCTCCGTCCGCTTGCCGTCGCCACCCCATCCACCGCCCTCCTCCTCCACCATGCGGGCTGAAACCACAGCCTTGCCGTTCATTACAAGAGATTGACCTCTCTCATCCACGCCTTGAGACGGGATCCTTGCATCCTGTCCTCTCGCTTCATCCCGCCGTCGTCCACCTTGCGGCGCCGCTCCTATGACCGTCTAGTCCACCGCGCCCGCCGTCGTCGTCTACCCTCCTAGATCTGCTTCCATGCGGCGGCAGCCATCGCTACCGCCTTGCACCGTCAAATTCTCACCAGACGCGTGACATCGGCGCCCGCACTGAGGCGGTACTCTTTCAGTATCTGCTCAACTTATTTATCGCAGCAAGGAAATAGATCGCCACTGCTTTACTCTGATTTCTTGTCTTGGTTGCGAAGTTGCCTTTGTCCGGTTTGAACCTTCAGATCCGCCATGGCACGCTCAACACTATACTCCCAATGCTTATGTTTTTCCCTTTTATATTCCACTCTAGTTAAATCACAGTAGACTAAATTTCAAAATTGGGTCAGTCGATTTTTCAGAGCTCGCCGGAGTTCGCCGGTGTGATCCAAGGGGCTCGGGTGGTTGTAGGGCCTTGCCGAACAAAGAAAACTCGATGTGGGTGGGGGTGGGGGTGGCGGAGGAACACAGGCGATGGGGGCCGGTGGTCCGGCCGGGCGACCCGTCTTGATGTTCTCATGGGAAGACTCATAGTCGAGGAAGAAGAAGGGTTAGGAGACGTAGGATCTTCATCCAACTGCCTGAAATGGCCGAGAGACAGCTGGGAGTTCCATTCTTAATGCGCTCTGGATCATCATGTGTGGGCACTGCGCAACCAACATTTTATTATCCAAAATCTGCTTGCTCTTCTTTACCATGTTCGATAGAGCTGTGACACAAAGCGTAGGACCGACTCCAGTGACTGTACCCATACTTCATTGGCCACACCACTAGCCCCACCACACGGGACCTGCACTCCAGCAAAAGGTATCTGATTTCATTTGCCGTAGCACCAGCTGTACCATAGAAAATCCCACCGAGCAAAAAATACAGAAGTCCACCGCCGAAGACCTATCCCAACTACTGAGCGGCCAATTCCTGCAGATTGGAACCCCATTCCATTTATTCCCAGTTTAAAATACAATGCTTTCAATGTTGTTAGGGACTACGTGCATATATTCCCATCATGGGAAGATTATTGTGAAGACAAACACCATTTTCACATCTTCCTGTCCAACTTACGTGTAAGTGCTATTATTCATGGTTATTATTTTCCTGTTTTCAGCGGATTGAACACATCAATGATTTACATTACATTGTTATAACTAGGCGAGGGTCAATGTGGATAGTCATGACGAGGAAAGCTTGCTTGTGCTTTTCAAGGAAGCATTGCAGCGATGTCGGTGTTACTGAGAAATCACACTTTGGTGGCAAATCGTAAGCAATTTCGGTGAAGTCTCCTGTGCTAAATTTAGAAGACATTGAATGGAAAAACATTGTTATGCACTGGCTCGTTCCTAGGATGAGGTACTGTCTATGAAATCACATGACAATTTGGACTTCTACTTTTCCGCATGTGCCTTACGGATCTTGTTTGCAGGAAATCTGCTCGAAGAAGAATTCCGGTTTGAAAAGAACGACAGGATATCACAAATATGTTGCCCGCTGCTTTGCTCTTGTTAGTACCTATTGTCCTGTATCATTGTACTTGCATACATACCTGGTTCATTATGTGACAGCAGTATGCATGATAGCTTGCTTATCAATTGTTCGCTCCAAATTCTTCAGTATCCAATGCCAATGTTTTTTTAGCTCTGCATTGTTCTTGTAAGTACATGCTGTCCTTTATCAGTGTACTTATAATGACAGGTAGTTGTTCATGTACCATCACTCTGCAACTTATTTTCCTTTGCCCTCCATTTTCTACACATCAGATCTATATTTACTCTTACCATAAGGTTGGTACTGAAGAAGTTTAGCTGTGCATTGCTCTTGGCTGTACCTTTTGCCTGTATCGCTGCACTTACATTTATAACTACTTGGTTATGTAGCATCACTCTTCATCTTATCTTAAATATTCTCCATTTTTTCGTATATTATCACATCAATATTTACTCTTAACAAAATGTAGAATAAAGGCAATGCTTATGAAGAAGATTTTGTGGTAAACTTCTTGAATTGCCCCCCCCCCCCATCAGCATGGACAAGGCCTTTATAGAGCCGGTCTTCACCAATAATGTAAGTTTGTCCATCTGAAGCCTTCAAACTTTGTTGCATATATTTGGTTAGGCATGACTGCAACATCTGTTTATTTTTGGTGTTTGCATCAAATTGCATGTTTAAAGTTTATTATGTACTCCTCCGTTCCAAAATAGATGACCCAATTTTGTCTTGAAGTTAGTATAAAGTTGGGTCATCTATTTTAGAACGGAGGGAATAGTTCATAAACAAAAGTTTGTCCTTTCTCAATTTAAGTTTTCATTTGTACAACCAAGTTCCTTATTCATACCATGTAAATTAAAGTACCTGAGCAAGTGATCTTCTTTTGCCTTTGCATGTATGCTACATTCTTCATCCGTAATCCATTGGTGTGGTGAACCTACCCACTACAAAGACAATGTCATATTCTGCAATGTCTTAACTATGAACAATGTCATATCATTCTACTACTCCCTCCGTCCGAAAATACTTGTCATTGAAATGGATGTATCTAGATGTATTTTAGTTCTAGACACATCCATTTTGTTGACAAATAATTCGAACGGACGGAGTATTATTTAAACCGTCTCTTTATTTGCCAATCTGAAATGGGATAAATTGACAGACATTAACCATTGATACTTATGAGTTCTTGATCGTAATCCGATGGTGTCATGAAGCTGCCAACTCCTTCACAATGTCATTTCCTGCCATGTCTTGACCTGAACAATACCATATTGTGCTAATGCAATTTTAAACTGCGTCACTTTATTAAATCGGTAAGAAATGTGATGAATTATCAACCTTGATACTTTTATGTGCAAAACCTGCCATCTATGCGCTTGTTTATCTTTTAGAGTGAGGAAGATTTAAGTGTTGAACAAGGGCAGTCTCATCATCTTGCTCAGCTGCTTGCGCTGCAGCTCCCCAGCAGGGCTAACCTGTCTTGAACTCTATTCAAGTGCTGCGGTTTTGTATATTATTTTGTCGGCGTGTTTATTTGCCTTTGGTGGCGATCTTTGATGCCCGTGTATGTAATCTGTTATGCCTTGTGCTTTATTATCATAGTGGCGAACTTTGATGCCCGATGGATGTAATATGTTGTAATTTCTTTATTGTATAGTCTAGGTTTTTCTTATTCACGATGCTGCGGTTATTTCTTTGTCTTCACGATAAACCGGCAAACCGTAAAATTACGGTACATAATCGAACCGTCATGCTATCACGATGTAGGTTGGGCCTGAAACGTGCCGAACAGCTAACGGGCTGGCAGCAGCCCGAAATGAACTCCGGCCCATGATTGTGCGAATCAAATCACGGGCTTTTAACAAGCCAAAATTGTCTCGGTCCTTGTTTCGCCCAATCAAATGTCGGCTGCGAGCAGGCCGGATGCAAACCGGGCTGTAGTTAGGCCCAACTATATGACAGGCATTTAACAAGCCGAAATTAATATAGGGCCGAAATGTTAAACGGGTCCTTAAGAGGACAAAACTAATGTCAGGCCGAATTACTAAGTGGGCCTCTAGCAAGTGGGCCCAAAAGCATAGTGTCGAGTTGACGGGCCGAATCTGATATGGGCCATAATTGAGCCCATAGCCTCTTAAAGGGCCGTACCTGATCTGGGCCATAATTTGGCCCAGAACGTGGTAGACTTTTAACGGGCTGGATCTCATATGGGCCACTATTAGGCCCGGAACGTGGCAGGCCATTAATGGACCGGATCAAATATGGGTCGGCATTTGGCCCAAAACATGGCAGCCAGCTAATGGTCCGGCCTACTACGGCCCTCAAATTCTTGTGGGCCTACAGCTGGGCCGGCCCGTTAATGCCGGCGAAATCTCGTGGGCCTTTAGCCGGGCCGGCCCCCATTATGATCCGCAAGTGTAACACCCCGGATGTAACTTTCCATATTTGTAACTCCAACTCTTGCCATTTTCGGCATTGTGATATGATATTCCCTCCGTGGTTGGGTTTTTGTTCTTTTTGCATTTTTTCCATGTCATGCATTTTCATATCATGTCATCATGTGCATCGCATTTGCATACGTGTTAGTCTCATGATTCGAGCATTTTTCCGTTGTCCGTTTTGCAATCCGGCACTCCTATGTCCCCGGCGTCCCCTTTACGTTTTTCCATGGCGGGTACTAAACTTTCTCGGAATGGACCGAGGTTTGTCAAGTGGCCTTGGTATACCACGGTAGACCACTGTCAAGTTTCGGTCATTTGGAGCTCGTTTGGTACTCAGCAGTTAACCGCACTCTCGCAAAGGCCTCTTTTAAGTTGCAGCCCAACACCCTTCAAAATAGTCCAATAACCCATCTAAGTCACTTCCATGCTCTCCATCGTCGGATCACGATCGTGTGGTAAAAACTACACTCCATTTGGAGCTTCCTAGCTCCTTCTACCTATAAATATAGCCTCCCCTCAAATTCGGATCAAACCCTAGCCTTCTTCCACTGCGCCCCGGACACGTCCGGTCCGGCCGGACGAAACCGCCGCCAGCGCCCGTGTCGGGCGCGCCGTAGCTCTCCACCGCGCCACACGCCCGGCCCAGCTGGCCGGTTGCAAGGCGCCCCGCCAGCCCAGCCGCCGCCGCCGCCGCCTCCGCGTCCGCCCGGCCGCGCGCGAGCTCCGCCGCCGCCGCGGACCTCCTCCGGCCGATCGCCGCCCGCCCCTTGAGCTCGCCCGTCGCCGCCCGCCCGCCGCCTTGTCCGTCGCCCGATCGCCGGCGCCGCCTCCCAGCGGCGCCGCCCGCCTCCTCCGGCCGGCCCGGCCTCCCTCTCCTCCCGACGAGCTCCGGCGAGCAGCGCGCCGCCTCGCCCGATCCGATCGGATCGGATCTCAGATCCACCACGAGGGGTTGACTTTCTCCTCCCCGAATCCCTCTAAGTCTTTTCTATGATTAATTTGTGGAATCTTCAGCGCATCATAACTTTGCACACATGGCTCCGTTTAGTGCGTGTAATATGTCAAAATGTTAGCCTCGAGTAGATCATTTCATCTCATTGAATCATTTTAATTTGAGCTCATATTGATGCCCGAAATGCTGTTGGAAGAGGGCTATGTGATGTTAGTTTACATTTCTTAACAGAACATGCACTTTGTCATTTTGCCATGATTGATGTGTGCACCATATGATCTTGAGTCCTACATGTGTTTTGTAATATGCCATGCCATCTTTCCAGGGTGTATGCCATGTATTTTTGTGATCTATGTGGTGACTAGCACAAGCATGCAAACTAGGCTTCTTGATGTTGCTGATTTCAGCCCCTGTTTTGCTGATATTTTTATGCCATGTTAACTTGATGCTACCGAGAGATCAATGCATATTTTGAGATACTTCAGTAAGGATGTTTTGAACATATGGTTATGCTCTATCCATCCATGCCCTTGTTTGCAATTATGGAGTACCATAGCTTGAGTCAATCGAGCTCTACTTCTGCTATAAAATGTTTCCTGGCAGATTGTTTACATGTTATTCAATTTTGCCAAGGTTGTTGTGGTTGATCCGTGTATGCTATGATGTTGTTCTTGCCATGCATATCTTCTATGCCATGTCTTCTTGATGTATGTATGCTTAGTTTATCTTTTAATGCTCTGTAGTGAGTGAATCGAGCTCTTAAACATGCCTACTTGTTATCTGTCTTTGCCATGCCCTGTTGCTGAATCTGTTAACGAAACTTGCTATATTGACATGGGTGTTACTATATTTTCTAATCCTTTTTGGCTTGTGGTCATTAAGGGACTTTTGTTTTATGATTTGAGTAGATTCATGCCATGCCTTGTTTTGCTATTATAAGTTCCTGTAGCATGTCGTTTGCTTGCTCTGAACATTGCTTCCTGTAGTCTGTGAAGCTGATATATTTTGCACTTTTGCCATGCTTGTTTGGACCTGTTGTGGTGTGATTTAGCCGTAGCTCAGTGTTCATCTTTTGTCAAGCATCTTCAGTAGATCACTGCCATATAATTTGTTGGTACGTTTGGGTGCAGTAGCTTAATTTCTTGTTGCTTGCTAAGTGGTATCATCTTTGTTAATGGCGATTTGTGCCATTCTTGTTTTGCTTGTCATTTGCAAACCGTGCATCCGATTCGGTGATCTTTATATCGATTTCAACGAAATCATCTCATCTTTCAGCGGCATACTTGGTTTGCCAAGTTGATGCCTGGTTCATCATTTTCCTTCGGGCGCGCATCGCATTGCATATCACATCTCGCATATCATGTCATGTTTTGCATCATGTTGCTTGTGCATTGCACCGTGATTTATTGTGGTTCCTTTGTTTGTGTTCTTGCTTTGGGTAGAGCCGGGAGACAAGTACGTGAACGAGGAACCTGTTGAGAACACTCTCGAGGATCAAGCTTTTGACAACTCTGAGAACATTGCAGGCAAGATGACCATACCCTCGAAATCACTTCTATCTTTGCTATGCTAGATGCTCGCTCTTTTGCTATGCCTATGCTATGATGCCTATCACTTGCTTATCATGCCACCCATATTGCCATGTCAGCCCCTAACCATCCTTTCCTAGCAAACCGTTGATTGGCTATGTTACCGCTTTGCTCAGCCCCTCTTATAGCGTTGCTAGTTGCAGGTGAAGATGAAGTTTGTTCCTTGTTGGAACATGGAGATGTTGTTCCTTATTGGAACGTATTTACTTGTTGGGGATATCACAATATATCTACTATAATTAATGCATCTATATACTTGGTAAAGGGTGGAAGGCTCGGCCTTATGCAGTGTTTTGTTCCACTCTTGCCACCTAGTTTCCGTCATACGGTGTTATGTTCCTTGATTTCACGTTCCTTACGGTTGGGTGATTTATGGGACCCCTTGACAGTTCGCTTTGAATAAGACTCCTCCAGCAAGGCCCAACATTGGTTTTACCATTTGCCACCTAAGCCTTTTCCCCGGGTTTTCGCGAGCCGAGGGTCATCTTTATTTTAACCCCGGACCAGTGCTCCTTGAGTCTTGGCCCGAACCGAACGCCTCTGGAGCCACCACGGGAAACTTCGAGGCTTGGTTTTACTCGTGCCTGTCTCATCCGGATGTGCCACGAGCGAGATATGTGCAGCTCCTATCGGGACTTGTCGGCTGTCGGGTGGCCTTCTGGTCTTGTTTTATTGCTGTCGAAATGTCTTGTAGTTCGGGATTCGAGATTGATCGGGTCTTCGGTAGAAGGAATATCCTTCATTGACCGTGAGAGCTTATAATGGGCTAAGTTGGGACACCCTGCGGGTATTATCTTTCAAAGCCGTGCCCGCGGTTATAGAGGCAGATGGGAATTTGTTAATGTCGGTTGTAGAAAACCGAAGTTGACCTTAATTAAAATACACAACAACGGCGTGTGTAACCGTGATGGTCCCTTCTCGGCGAGTCGGGAAGTGAACACGGTGTTGGAGTTATGTTGGCGTAAGTAGTTCAGGGATCACTTCTTGATCGCTACTAGCTTCACGACCGTGCCTTGCTTCTCTTCTCGCTCTCTTTTGCGATGTAGCCACCATATATGCTAGTCGCTTGCTGCAGCTCCACCTCACAATTCTGTCCTTCCTATAAGCTTAAATAGTCTTGATCTCGCTGGTGTGAGATTGCTGAGTCCCGTGACTCCCAGATTCTACCAAAACAGTTGCGGTGCCGGCGATGCGGTCACAGGTGGCGCAACCGAGCTCAAGTGGGAGTTCGATGAGGAACATGGTCGTTACTATGTGTCTTTTCCGATGATCGATAGTGGAGCCAGTTGGGACGATCGGGGATCTGTGTAGCATTTGGGGTATCTTCTTTTATTTTGGTTCCGTAGTCGGACCTTGAGTGTAATCTGAATGATGGATGTTTAATTATGTATTGTGTGAAGTGGCATTTGTAAGCCAACTATGTATCTCTTTCCCTTATGTATTACATGGGTTGTGTGAAGATTACCTCACTTGCGACATTGCTTTCAATGCGGTTATGCCTCTAAGTCGTGCTTCGACAAGTGGCGAGATATAGCCGCATCGAGGCGTTACAAGTTGGTAATCGAGCCTTCCCGACTTAGGAGCCCCTGCTTGATTGTTTCTTTGGCGTTGTTGAGTCTAGAACAAAAATGTTTTGAGTCTTAGGATTATATATATCGGAGTAGGATTCTTTTACTCCCGGTCCTTAAATCGCTCTGGTGAGGTCTCCTGACGTAGAAGTTTTGACTCTCCTCTCCTCAAATTTCACTAAAAAAATTTTTTAGGATCACGCGGGTATCTTGGAATCGTTCCGATGGTTTTGTGACGAGAACATTGTTCTTGGTGCCTCCTGACATTTAGGGGTTGTGGCAGTGTCCCGGGGAGTTGAGCTCCGGCGTTGTCGTCACAATTTTATCGTTGCAGTTCTGGAATACCTGAGTTTTGCCGACATCGAAATCTCTTTTGTGCAGTTGTTGGTGAGATAACCCCGATAACCCAGTACTGGGGCGAGCTCGGGAGTATTGCCATGACTCGTATAACGGATGCTTTTGAAGGTTGAGGTACCACGATTTCGAAGGTTTCTTGGTTATGTGTTGACGGATGGATCTGTTGGATCTAGGTATTGTTAGTTTGGGTGATATATTTTGTGTCCTGTATCCCCAACAGCAGATTGCATAACCAGAAAGTTTCGGGAGCTTATAGGTGGGATTCAAGTAGCTCCTAGCATTTCTTCCCGCAGATATTTGGTTCGTGATTGGGTAATCCTTACCACTTATTTGTTCCAGTCGTACCTTGTTATTTTTTTTCATCAACCTTTAATCAAGTGGCCTCTTACCTTAATGGACGTGTGATGTTCGCTTTTGGAATTCATTCGTTCATCCTTGTTCGAATGTTTATTGTGAAGATTATATGTTGCAATTTCTATCCATTGATTCTACTTGTCTATCTGTCTATCAAGTGCTAACGGTGTCACCCTCTTCAGGATGGCTCCGCCAACGCGTCTGAATCCGGATCGTGATGATGGGAGTCAGTCGAACCCTCCACCTCCACCTCCGCCTCCGGAGGCCTGGCAAGCTATCATGGCAGCCACCAATGCCAATGCTCAGATGATTTTGCAACTCTTGCAAGAGCGTACTCAAGGGCAAGGCAATCAAGGAAATCAAGGTCAAGGCAACAATCAGCCGCACTTTGCTACCCTCGATCGGTTCCTCGCTAATCAGCGAAGTCTTTCGGTTTACGTAGTCGAGGCCACAGACGCCGACGATTGGCTTGTGGACATCTGCAAACATTTTGAATGTAGCAATGTCGACACGAGGACTTTGTCAAGTTAAACCGTTTCAACTCAAGGATCAAGCTGCTTTGGTGGTACCAAGAATACAAAGATTCGAGAGGAGGTCGTGTCATTACAGGATGAGTTCCGCGAGACTTGAGCTCACCACATTCAAAAGTGTTGTTGAGAGCAAGCGTGAGGAGTTCCGCAATCTCAAGCAAGGCAACATGTCGTGTATCAATACAATATCCAGTTCGAGCTTCGCTCGCTTTGCTAAGCAAGGCGTCCCCGATGAAAAGAGTATGATCTATCAATTCGGAGGTGGTCTCGGAGAAGATCTGCAATTAGCTCTTATGCTTTTGAGCGGAAAAGTATGATGAATTCTACAACATGGCATTTGAAGCAAGAAGCTGCCTAGCTCAAATGTGAGGCTTCTAAGAAGAGAATCGGGGATGCAGTTCAGTCTTCTTCTTCCTCTCAAGTGGCAGCTAAGCAGCAGAAGTTTTACCTTCCTCCTCCTCCGTTCCGTCGGCCTTATCGGCGAGAAGAACTCAGGTGGCGTGGATCTTCCCACCCGCCCAACCCAGGCTATCGTAACAAGTCTAATTCTCAAGCTCCAAGATCAAATGCTCCTTACCACCGTCCGCTCTCGAGGTGACTTGCAACAAATGTCGCGAGAAGGTCACTATGCGAACAAGTGCTTCAACCAAAGGCGCCTTCCGCCTCCTCCTCTGTGAAATCTTCCAGCAATGCGGTGGTCAAGCATAATCCCAAGTCTGCAAAGGTGAACATGATGAATGCAGCTCAAGCGGAGGAATCTCTTGATGTGATAATGGGTAATCTTCGATTAATGATATTGCTGCAAAAGTCTTATTTGATCTTTGGTGCATCGCATTCTTTCATGTCATATCCTTTTGCATGAAGCACAATTTTGATCTGAGGCATTACCTAAAGCTATGCAAGTTATTCTCCAGCTAAGCGTTTGAGATCTACCATGTTGGTTCCGAATGTCGGTATCAAGATGGGCGATTATAGATTTCTAGCTAAACCAATTGTTCTCGGTGACTCGGATATTGATCTTATTCTCGGGATGGACTGGCTTTCTCAACACAAAGCTCAGCTTGATTGTGCTGCCAGGGAAATTCAATTGACTCACTCTTCTAATGATGTGATCATCTATGCCGCTCGTGATGAAACCATTCGGTTGTTTTCTCTCAATGAGAAGGGCGAATTGGATGCTATCTCTCGATTCGATCGTTTGTGAGTACAAAGATGTCTTTCGGAAGAGCTTCCAGAATGCCTCCTCATCGGCGATTGAGTTCGTTATCGATCTTGAGCACGGCATGAACCCGTTTACAGCGTCCATACAAGCTTGGACCTAATGAGCTGAAGGAATTGAAGAAGCAGCTCGATGAACAAGAGCGTCTGGGTTTGATCGGACCGAGTTCATCTCCTTGAGGTTGTGGTGTTCTTTTGTCCGGAAAAAGGATGGCGCGGACCGACTTTCGTCGATTACCGTCCATTGAATAAGAAGACTATCAAGAACAAGTATCCACTTCCCAACATCAATGAGCTTTTGAGCAACTCAAAGGTGCTAAAGTGTTCTCAAGCTTGACCTTCGTATGGGTTATCATCAGATTCGCATTCGTGAACAAGATATTCCCAAGACAGCATTCGAGAACAAGCTTTGGTTCTTATGAATATCTTGTCATGTCTTTCGGCCTTGTCAATGCTCCTCCAACATTCTCTCGGATGATGAACTTCATATTCAACCCCTACACCAATGAATTCTTCTTGGTCTATCTTGATGATATTTTGGTCTTCTCCAAGAATAAGAAGGATCATGCCAAACATTTGCGATTGGTGCTAGACAAGCTCGAGAGTATCAATTTTATCTGAAGTTTTCCAAATGTGAATTTTGGCTTGATGAAGTGCTTTATCTTGGTCATATCATCTCCGCCAAGGGCATCGCTGTTAATCCCGAGAAGGTGTCCGCGTTGTGAATTGGGAACCTCCTCGGAATGTCAAGCAGCTTCGCGATTTTCTTGGTCTTGCAAGCTATTGCGAAGATTCGTTGAGAATTTCTCCAAGATTGCAAAGCCTCTTTCCAACCTCCTCCGAAGCATGTGAAGTATATCGGTCTCCCGAGTGTGGCGTTGCTTTCAATACTCTCAAAGAGAAGCTAGTCACAGCTCTGTCTTGACTCCTCTGATGAATCCAAGCCATTGAAGTTTTACGTGATGCTTCTCTTCAAGGTCTCGGTGCTGTGTTAATGCAAGAGAAGAGTTGTGGCCTATACCTCTCGTCACCAAGCCCAGCGAAAAGAACTACCCCACTCACGATCTTGAGTTGGCGGCGATTGTCCATGCATTGATAACATGGAGACATCTCTTGTTGGGAAGGAAAGTGGACATTTTCACCGATCACAAGAGCCTCAAGTATATCTTCACTCAACCCAACCTCAACCTCGAGGCAGACTCGATGGGTGAAATGATTCAAGAGTACAACCCAAGTATTGAATATACTCAGGCAAGGCCAATGTCATTGCAGATGCTTTGAGCGGGAAGGCTTACTGCAACAGTTTAATCCTCAAGCCCTTCCAGCGGGATCTCTGTGAAGCTTTCCATAAGCTGAATCTTCAAGTTGTTCCTCAAGGCTTTCTTGCCAACCTCATAGTCTCTCCTACTTTGGAAGATCAGATTCGTGAGGCTCAACTTCTGGATACCATGGTGAAAAAGGTGAAGCGTGGTATCAACAAGGGCATTTCAAATACAAGTGCTTCCACATTGATGACAAAGATACTCTTTTCTTGAGGACGGATTGTGGTTCCTAAGGGTGATCTCGTAAAGTCAATATGAGCGAGGCACACAATTCGCTTCTATCCATTCATCACGGAAATGCGAAGATGTACCATGACCTCAAGCAGTCATATTGGTGGACTCGAATGAAGCGAAATTGCTCAATTCGTGAATGAGTGTGATGTCTGCGGAAGAGTGAAAGCAGAACACCAACGACCAGCTGGTCTCCTCCAACCTCTTGCTATTCCGAATGGAAGTTTGATCATATTGAAATGGACTTCGTGACTGGTTTTCCAAAGTCCAAGCGTGAAAATGATGCTATCTTCGTTGTCATTGACAAGCTTACTAAAGTGGCTCATTTTCTTCCTATCAAAGAATCTATCACAGCAGCTCGGTTGGCGAGCTATACACCTCGAGATTGTCTCCTTGCGGCATTCCACAAGTGATATCTTGGACCGTGGGAGCATCTTTACCTCAAGTTTTGGGATTCTTTTGAAGGCCATGGGCACCAACATTCGTTTCAGCACAGCTTTCCATCCTCAAACAAGCGGCCAAGTCGAGCGAGTCAATCAAATCCTTGAAGATATGCTCGGGGCTTGTGTCATTTCTTTCGGTATGAAGTGGGAAGATTGTCTTCCATATGCGAGTTCTCCTACAACAACAGCTTCCAAGCGAGTTCGGGCAAGGCCCCATTGAAATTCTCTATGGCGAAAAGTGCGTACTCCTCTCAATTGGTGCGAGATGGTGAGCGCCAACTTCTTGGCAACGACTTGATCATAGAAGCTGAAGAAATGTGCAAAGTCATTCGTGAGAATCTCAAAGCCGCATAATCGCGCGGAAGAGCTATTATGATGACAAGCACCGTGATGTGGCTTTTGAAATCGGAGACCATGTCTACCTCCGCGTCTCTCAATGAAAGGCACTCGTCGCTTTGGTATCAAAGGAAGCTTGCCCCTAGATCGTGGGTCCTTTCAAGATCATTGGCAAAAGGCGATCTAGCCTATCAACTTGAGCTTCCTCCAACCGCAAATGTGCGATGTGTTTCACGTGTCACAGCTTTGCAAGTGCTTCAAGACTCTGAGCGCACTATCAACTTCAAGAAATTGACCTTCAAGAAGATCTCTCTTATCATGAGCACCCGTTGCTATTCTTGAAGAAACCGAGCGCAAGACTCGCAACAAGTCAATCAAATTCCTGAAAGTGAAGTGGTCACACCATTCCGACCGAGAAGCCACACAGGGCGCGAGGATCACCTTCGTTCGAATATCCGGAGTTCTTTCAGTCCTAGATCTCGGGACGAGATCCTCTTGTAGTGGTGGAGTGTTGTAACACCCCGGATGTAACTTTCCATATTTGTAACTCCAACTCTTGCCATTTTCGGCATTGTGATATGATATTCCCTCCGTGGTTGGGTTTTTCTTCTTTTTGCATTTTGTCCATGTCATGCATTTTCATATCATGTCATCATGTGCATCGCATTTGCATACGTGTTCGTCTCATGATTCCGAGCATTTTTCCCGTTGTCCGTTTTGCAATCCGGCACTCCTATGTCCCCCGACGTCCCCTTTTACGTTTTTTCGTGAGCGGGTGCTAAACTTTCTTGGAATGGACCGAGGTTTGTCAAGTGGCCTTGGTATACCACCGGTAGACCACCTGTCAAGTTTCGGGTCATTTGGAGCTCGTTTGGTACTCCAACGGTTAACCGCACTCTCGCAAAGGCCTCTTTTAAGTTGCAGCCCAACACCCCTTCAAAATAGTCCAATAACCCATCTAAGTCACTTCCATGCTCTCCGTCGTCGGATCACGATCGTGTGGTCGAAAACTACACTCCATTTGGAGCTTCCTAGCTCCTTCTACCAATAAATATAGCCTCCCCTCAAATTCGGATCAAACCCTAGCCTTCTTCCACCTCGCCCCGGACACGTCCGTCCGGCCGGACGAAAACGCCGCCACGCTTCGCCCAATCGGGCGCGCCACGTAGCCCTCCGCGCGCCCACTTTGCCCGACCCGCCGGAGCCAGTGAGAACCCGCCAACCCAGCCTTCGCCGCCGCCTCCTCGTCGCGCCGCGCCCGGCCGCGCCGAGCTCCGCCGCCGCCGCTGACCTCCTCCGCCGATCGCCGCCCGCCCCCCATGAGCGCAGCGCCGCCCGCCCCCGCCACGGCGCCCAGGCCGCCCGCCGCCCGTCCGTCGCCGATCGCCCGGCGCCCGCCCGCCTCCCGCCGGCCCGGCCTCCCTCTCCTCCCGAGAGCTCCGGCGAGCCGCGCCGCCGCCTCGCCCCGATCCGATCGGATCGGATCTCAGATCCACCTCGAGGGGGTTGACTTTCTCCTCCCCCCGAATCCCTCTAAGTCTTTTCTATGATTAATTTGTGGAATCTTCAACGCATCATAACTTTGCACCTGTGGCTCCGTTTCGTGCGTGTAATATGTCAAAATGTTCGACTCGAGAGTAGATCATTTCATCTCATTGAATCATTTTCATTTGAGCTCATCTTGATGCCCGAAATGCTGTTGGAAGAGGGCTATGTGATGTTAGTTTCTGTTTCTTAACAGAACATGCACTTTGTCATTTTGCCATGATTGATGTGTGCACCCTATGATCTTGAGTCCTACATGTGTTTTGTAATATGCCATGCCATCTTTCCAGGGTGTATGCCATGTATTTTTGTGATCTATGTGGTGACTAGCACAAGCATGCAAACTAGGCTTCTTGATGTTGCTGATTTCAGCCCCTGTTTTGCTGATATTTTTATGCCATGTTAACTTGATGCTACCGAGAGATCAATGCATATTTTGAGATACTTCAGTAAGGTTGTTTTGAACATATGGTTATGCTCTATCCATCCATGCCCTTTTTTGCAATTATGGAGTACCATAGCTTGAGTCAATCGAGCTCTAGTTTTGCTATAAAATGTTTCCTGGCAGATTGTTTACATGTTATTCAATTTTGCCAAGGTTGTTGTGGTTGATCCGTGTATGCTATGATGTTGTTCTTGCCATGCATATCTTCTATGTCATGTCTTCTTGATGTATGTATGCTTAGTTTATCTTTAATTGCTCTGTAGTGAGTGCATCGAGCTCTTAAACATGCCTGCTTGTTATCTGTTTTTGCCATGCCCTGTTGCTGAATCTGTTAACGAAACTTGCTATATTGACATGGGTGTTACTATATTTTCTGATCCTTTTTGGCTTATGGTCAGTAAGGGACTTTTGTTCTATGCTTTGAGTAGATTCATTCCATGCCTTGTTTTGCTATTATAAGTTCCTGTAGCATGTCGTTTGCTTGCTCGGAACATTGCTTCCTGATGCTGATTTTGCCATGTTTAGTAATTTCACTAAGTCTGTGAAGCTGATATATTTTTCACTTTTGCCATGCTTGTTTGGACCTGTTGTGGTGTGATTTAGCTGTAGCTCAGTGTTCATCTTTTGTCAAGCATCTTGAGTAGATCACTGCCATATTATTTTTTGGTATGTTTGGGTGCAGTAGCTTAATTTCTTGTTGCTTGCTAAGTGGTATCATGTTGTTAATGGCAGATTTGTGCCATTCTTGTTTTGCTTGTCATTTGCAAACCGTGCATCCGATTCCGGTGACCTTTATATCGATTTCAACCAAAATCATCTCATCTTTCCAGCGGCATACTTGGTTTGCCAAGTTGATGCCTGGTTCATCATTTTCCTTCCGGAGCGCGCATACGCATTGCATATCACATCTCGCATATCATGTCATGTTTTACATCATGTTGCTTGTGCATTGCACCGTGATTTATTGTGGTTCCTTTGTTTGTGTTCTTGCTTTGGGTAGAGCCGGGAGACGAGTACGTGAATGAGGAACCTGTTGAGAACGCTCTCAAGGATTAAGCTTTTGACAACTCTGAGAACATTGCAGGCAAGATGACCATACCCTCGAAATCACTTCTATCTTTGCTATGCTAGATGCTCGCTCTTTTGCTATGCCTATGCTGCGATGCCTATCACTTGCTTATCATGCCACCCATATTGCCATGTCAGCCCCTAACCATCCTTTCCTAGCAAACCGTTGATTGGCTATGTTGCCGCTTTGCTCAGCCCCTCTTATAGCGTTGCTAGTTGCAGGTGAAGATAAAGTTTGTTCCTTGTTGGAACATGGAGATGTTGTTCCTTATTGGAAAATATTTACTTGTTGGGGATATCACAATATATCTGCTATAATTAATGCATCTATATACTTGGTAAAGGGTGGAAGGCTCGGCCTTATGCCTGGTGTTTTGTTCCACTTTGCCGCCCTAGTTTCCGTCATCTTGGTGTTATGTTCCTTGATTTAGCGTTCCTTACATGGTTGGGTGATTTATGGGACCCCTTGACAGTTCGCTTTGAATAAGACTCCTCCAAAGCAAGGCCCAACATTGGTTTTACCATTTGCCACCTAAGCCTTTTCCCCGGGTTTTCGCGAGCCCGAGGTCATCTTTATTTAACCCCCCCACCCGGACGGTGCTCCTTCGTCTTGGCCCAAACCGAACCGCTGCTGGGAACCCAACACGGGAAACTTCGAGGCTTGGTTTTACTCGTAGCCTGTCTCATCCGGATGTGCCACGATAACGAGATATGTGCAGCTCCTATCGGGATTTGTCGGCTGTCGGGTAGCTTTGCTGGTCTTGTTTTATTGTTGTCGAAATGTCTTGTAGTCCGGGATTCCGAGATGATCGGGTCTTCGGTAGAAGGAATATCCTTCGTTGACCGTGAGAGCTTATAATGGGCTAAGTTGGGACACCCTGCAGGTATTATCTTTCAAAGCCGTGCCCGGTTATGAGGCAGATGGGAATTTGTTAATGTCGGTTGTAGAAAACCGAAGTTGACCTTAATGAAAATACACAACAACGCGTGTGTAACCGTGATGGTCCCTTCTCGGTGGTCCGGAAGTGAACACGATGTTGGAGTTATGTTTGGCGTTAGTAGTTCAGGATCACTTCTTGATCGCTACTAGCTTCACGACCGTGCCTTGCTTCTCTTCTCGCTCTCTTTTGCGATGTAGCCACCATATATGCTAGTCGCTTGCTGCAGCTCCACCTCACAATTTTGTCCTTCCTATAAGCTTAAATAGTCTTGATCTCGCGGGTGTGAGATTGCTGAGTCCCGTGACTCACAGATTCTACCAAAACAGTTGCAGTGCCGACGATGCGGTCAGGTGGCGCAACCGAGCTCAAGTGGGAGTTCGATGAGGAACGTGGTCGTTACTATGTGTCTTTTCGTGATGATCAGTAGTGGAGCCCAGTTGGGACGATCGGGGATCTGTGTAGCATTTGGGGTATCTTCTTTTATTTTGGTTCCGTAGTCGGACCTTGAGTGTAATCTGAATGATGGATGTTTAATTATGTATTGTGTGAAGTGGCGACTGTAAGCCAAATATGTATCTCTTTCCCTTATGTATTACATGGGTTGTGTGAAGATTACCTCACTTGCGACATTGCTTTCAATGCGGTGATGCCTCTAAGTCGTGCTTCAACAAGTGGGAGATATAGCCGCATTGAGGGCGTTACAGCAAGAATCTTGTGGGGCTTTACTTGGGCCGGCCCATTATGGCAAACAAAAATCTTGTGGGCCTTTACCTGGGCCGGCCCATTATGGTCCGTGAAATCTTGTGGGCCGTTAGCTGGGCCAGCCCATTATGGCCCGCAAAATCTCGTGGGCCTTTAGCTGGGCCGGCCCATTATGGTCTGCAAAATCTTGTGGGCCTTTAGTTGGGCCGCCCATTTAAACTTGATGGGCGGTCCACGTGTCAACATATCATAGGCGCGTCTACCCATTGGATGAGTGACACTGTGCGGTAGCGGACTGACATCGTGTCTCCTCCAGCCAATGATGATTTTACACGTGGAAAATCCCCATTGGTCGGGGCTGTTAACGGGTTATCGGATCCAAAACCCGACCCGATAGCTTAACGGCGTTCGTTACGGTGGATGCCGCGTGTCGGTCACCCTTGACGAAAAGCACTTCGTGGACGCGTGATTTATCGTCATGGAAGTGGACACTTCGTGCTGATAATTTTGGTAATGTCATGGAACACTTCTACGAGCACATGTATGACTATCTTGATTACATCATAAATTTGTCATGGATGTACATGCATGACAAAAACGCGACCTCTTGTGACAAACACGTATCATCACGGAAGTGTATTTTTTGTAGTGCTCTAGCTTTACGATTTCCTCCATGATGAACTCCTGCCTCTCGAGGTTGCTTCGACCTTACGCTTGACGGGCCGTGCATGAGGACGACGGCAGGTGGTGCTCAATCACCTCCACAGGAGCGCCGGGATGTTGGAGGCTTGCCATGCAAACACATCGACATTCGCCCGCAGGAAGGCGACGAGCTCGCTTTCCTATTTGCCGTCGAGGGTGGAGCTTATGGTAAAAACTCCCCCCGTGTCGTCCTCCTTGACGGGCACCTTCTTGGTCTATGCTGGCGTGGCTCTGGACTTCTTTCTCTTGCCGGCGGAGCTCTCTGGCACGTCCTCAACGGGAGCGCAACACCCCGAAGGGTGCGCTTGCCGGAGTGGGTGCTAGGAGTCTCGCCGGTATTCTTCCCCCTCGGGGCTCCGTCGGCAGGAGCATGTACCTTCGCGGCAGCTGCTGCAACTGCTTCCCGATAGAGTTGGTCGGCGCGGATCAACGCATTTTTCTTGTCGGAGGGGACGGTGATGATGTTCATCCGCCCGGGCATCTTCAGCATGTTGTAGGCGTATTGTGTAGCCGCCATGAACTTGGCCAGTGCCGGGCGGCCGAGGATCCCGTTGTTTGGCAAGGGGATCTCGGCTACATCAAAAACAATCCTCTCCGTCATGTGGTTCAGGTCGCCTCCGAATGTCACGGGCAGCGTGATCTTTCCCTTTGGCTGGCTCCTCCCCGGGTTAACCCCTTGGAACGTACCCGTCTCCTTGAGGTCCCCATCGGGGACCTGCAGCCTTTTGACCACAACAGGCGAGATCAAGTTTAGGCCGGCCCTGCTGTCGACCAACATCCTCATCACCTTGAGGTTGCAGATTGTTGGTGAAACCAACAACGGCAAGCACCCGACCGCAGTGGTGCGGTCAGGGTGGTCCTCGGTGTCGAAGATGATGGGCGTGCTCGACCATTTCAGTGGCTTCCGTGCGTTGAACGATGGCTCCACCGCTGTAATCTCACGCGCCCACTACTTGAGTTGGCGGTGGGATGAATGCAGCAAGGCGCCACCATCGACGCACATGGCCTCTCTGGCTTTCTGAAACTCGTGGTCGCCGAACTCGTCGTCCTCGTCACGATCACCGTCTTCCTGCATCTTGTCGCGTCCCCGGGCGGGCCTCTCTTGCTGTTTATCTTTGCCGCGGAGGCTTTCTTGGCCGTCACACTTCTTGTCGGATCCCTCGGCACCATCCTGGCCCTTCTCCTTGTCCCGCCTTTCATATTCAGCCTTTTGCTTCTCGCCGAGCAGCTCAACCTGTCGGCAGTTCTGGAGGTCATGGCCCTTGGTGCGATGGATCTTGCAGTACTGCTTGTCGGAGTTCCCTGGCTTCTCGGCAACCGCCAAGGCCCGCAGGCGACGCATCGGGCAATCTCCTTGCCGGGGTCGTCTGCCTTGGTTTTCTTGGCGGTGCTGGCGTCATCAGATCCCTCGACGACAAACACAGCTTTCCCCTTACGCTTCCTGTTACGGCGCCGGCTTTTCTTCACCGGGGCGGCAGCATCATCGTCTGAAGAGTCGGTTTCCACGCCGGCATCTTCGCCGGGGTACTTCCTTCCCTCTTCAGCCCGGGCACATCTGTCGGCAAGAACGTAGAGTTCCGCCACATCATTTACCTTGTTCACCGCCAGCTCCTCGCGCATTTTGCGGTTGCGCACGTTCTGATGGAACGCACTGATGATGGCGGCAGGATGAACATCTGGGATATTGTATTGTACCCGGCTAAATCTCTGTATGTACTTGCACAGACTCTCACCTTCCTTCTGGGGAATGACATGCAAGTCGCTTGCTTGGCCATGAGCTTGGTGACCTCCCGTAAAGGCGCCAACAAACTCATGGCACAAATCCGACCAAGAAGAAATAGAATCTACTAGCAAGTGCATCAACCATGACATGGCGTTGGGCTTAAGGGCCAATGGAAAGTAATTCGCAAGCACCTTATCGTCGCGGGCTCCGGCAGCTTGCATCGCGATGGTGTAGATGCTGAGGAACTTCGACGGGTGGGTCTTGCCATTGTACTACTCGCCAACGTCAGGCTTGAAGGTACGGTGAGTGGGCCACTGGAACTGCCGCAGCTCACGGATAAAAGCCGGGCATCCTACCTCATCAGGTAAACCTCCAGGGCTTACAAGAGTCGGGTTTGTAACATCCCAAATTTTCAATTTGGAATGTTATACTTTAAGTCATCATGCATATCATATTTTCTTGCATTTTCCCGATCCTAGAAAATTTCACGCAACTCAAGGACCCTCGGAGAGAGTTGGAGATTTCATTATTTTCATATTTGGGTTTACTCAAATTTTGAAAATAGGATCATTTGGATTTATTTAATTATCTTCAAATATTTTTTCCAATAAAAAAATTAAGAGAGGGAATAATATGACTTTCCCAACATTTAGGAAAAATGAAGATTTAATAAATAAATCAATTTCGGTTTTTGAAAGTTTATCTGCTTTAGGGAAAAAATGTTTAAAAAATATGCATTTTTGCCCCGTTTAAAGTTCATTTTGTTCGACTCATTTTTAAGAGTCGAGGAAAATTAATTTTATTTAATTTGGAGTTCGTTTAGTCTTGTTTTAAATTCGTTTCGTTTTGTTTAAAAAAAAGCGCGTGCCCGCTTTGGGCAAAGGGCCCACTGCCCAACCGCCTTGACCCGGCACCCCCCCCTCGCGCTCCCCCTCCGGGAGAGTCCCGGCCGCCGCGCCGACCGAGTCCGGCTCGGCCACGCCACCGCCGCCGTTGCCCCCCCCAAGGCAGCACCCCCTCCTATTTATACCCCTCACCCCCTCTCCTCCTCACCCACGCCGCCCGCCCCAACCCGAGCCGCCCACGCCGCCGCCGAGCCACCGCCGCCGCCGCCGTCTTTGGAGCCGCCGCCGCCGCCCGACGTCGCCATCGCCCGACCCGCCGTCACCCGCCGACCTCGCCCCGACCCAGCCGGAGCCCCGGAGCCCGCCGGCGACCTCGCCGGAGGTAGCCACCGCGCCACACCCCCGGTCCGGTTTTGTTTCCAAAACCGTTCCGGTTTTTCTCTCGTTGTTCGGTTTTTAAAAAAAAACCCTAGATTGGTTTATTTTTTTCTGTTTTGTTAATTAGTGAACGTTCACCGATCCGTTCGTTTTAACGAACGTATTCGTCGGTTAGTTTCTGTTAACGAACGTCCGTTCGGTTAACCGTTCGTTGTTTTTTCTTTTAGTCGGATTTAATCCGTTATTTTCCGAATTCGATTTCCGATCCAATCTTCAAATCAGTTTATTTTCTCGCTCGTTTATCGGAATCAGGTGATTCAAGCGCCTGGAGTTTCGTTTCGAAACCGCCGTTCCGACTAACCTACTTAAACAAAGTTTTGCTGCTGTAAATTTTGACCTAGTTTCAAATTGCTAAAACCAAGTTGTTTTCTTTCGTCATCCGACTTTCGTTGTTTTATCCGATTTGATTCTTTTTGCAACCAGGGTTCTTAAGTTGAACTTTCTGGTTAGATCTTTTATTCGAGATTTACCTGTGCATTAGATGAGTACTTATTGTATGTTTGTTGTTTGTCTGCGTTAGATCACCCGGAGTGCGCAGCTTGTTACTTCGAGTCTCTAGGTTTCGCGGATCATTAGCAAGGCAAGTAACACTTGATCATACCTTTTCTACTACCCAGTTTTTATGCATTAGATCAATCCTCAAACACTTGCATGATTAGGATCAACTTAAATTGTGGGATGGGGAGTAGATTGAGGTAGTACCTATTACCTGTTTTACTTATGAAACCTTGGGAGTTACTTCTACGTTTGCTTACTATGCCATGCTATGCCTGTAGACGTGGATTGGGTGAGTGAATATCCATGACAGATGTGAGATTGTTAATTAATGGTTTATCTAAGGTGGCAACTTAAACACACATCCGGGTGGATTGAGGCACTGGTTTCCATCAGACTTGCCTGTATTTCTTGGGACCGCCACCTGGGCTCTAAGGGATCATAAGATTATTCAACTAGAAACTTCCGTGTGCAGCCACAAGACAATATGGGCTCTGGCATAGCTGAGTAAGTTGTGCGAACTCTTACGGGTAGGCTAGCTGATGTAGGGGATGTAGGTTGGTACGGTCTACCCACATGTAAGGTGCTAGTGCTTCTGAAAGACTGTGTCTCGGTCATCCGTCTCTCAAACACCATGTAGTCACGAGAACCAAGCGGAGGCGATCGAGTCTTGTGGGGAAAAGTCATAAACCTCTGCAGAGTGTATAAACTAATCATGATTAGCCGTGTCCCCGGTTATGGACGTCTTGAGTATCTAGTACTTGAATATCATGTGAATCTCAACATGTTACTTCTAATTAATGTTATTGGTTTTTTAATGAGTACCTTTTTAATTGGGATTGAGGATGCTGTCAACCATTCTCAATGTTTAACAACCACCATGATAGTTAAACAAAATTATTCCTTTGCAGTAGGGAAAAATTAGCTTTATGCAAAAACTGTAACTGTAGAGCTTTTCCACCAGCCTTATATGCATGTAGTATAGGCTTATTTCTTCATTGTTATCTATGTGTTGCATTGCCAGCATATTCCATGTGTTGACCCGTTTTCGGGCTGCAACTTTCATGTTGCAGACTTTTCAGACGACGAGTAAGGTGTTAGGTCGTGGTTCTATACTCAGTGATGCCGATGGAGTTGATGGACTCACTTATCTTCCAAGACTTCCGCTGTTATTATTAGATGGCCTTAAGCCATATTATTGTAATAAGTTCCCTTGTGGACAACGCTGTAATGAGTGTGTGATTGCTACTCTGCTATAAATCCTTCGAAGTACTGTGTGGTGTCAGCATTACTGATCCAGGGATGACACTGAGCACAGAGACTTGATCCATTCGGGTCGGGTCGCTACAGGGTGGTTCACAGCAGGTCCTGCTCACCTGTCTTACTGGTGGCGTGTTTCGCGCCGGTGCTCAATGGTGGTTCGAGCGTATTCACGGGCTCGCTCCCAAAGAACTTGGCGTTGGTTGTAGCGGGTCCGTGGGTCGGACGACGCTACGGAGATGTCGTCACACGCGTCGTTGCGACGGGTCAACGTCCGTGGAAATTGGCGGGGAGGAGAGTGTACCGTGGCGCAGCGCCACCAGTCCTCCCGCCACCAGTGTATGGTGTTCCTCTGGAGCGTTGGCCCGAAGGGCCTGTCGGCCTTGGTTCGCCTTTGTTAGCAACGGCGACAAGGCTCTGGATGGTGGCTCTCCATTCATCGAGCTTCCCTGCAGTAGGAGGGAAGTCGAGGAGCAACTACGCGTGCGCTAGGGCCTCTGCTGGTGTCAGCGGTGGCGAAACCTGCACGGACCGCGATGCGCTTCGACTCCTAACCATGTTAGAAGGGGCTCTATCATGGTCCCACGGTCGCATGCCGTTTTTGCCAGTGCCCCGGCGAGCGGGCGGGTCTTCTTCGTCCCGTGAATGACGTTTGGGACTCTTCCCGTGGCGGCGCCCAGGATCTTCGGCATGATGACGTCGTTCGTCGCGCGCGGCCTCGGAGGAGCGCGCTCTGGGCGACGGCTTGGGTGTCTTCGAGGCCACCGCATCGCCTTCAGTCGGTGCGACGGTGCCTTTGGAGGGCCCCGCGCCGCCTGTGGAGGGCCTGGCTCCATCCTTGGATTTGGCGACGTGCGGCCCGTTGCCAGGCACACGAACGTTGCCGCCTTCCAAGCTCCGGCTGCTGGGGTGGTGTTGGTACTCGCGAGCCGCGCCCCTGGTCCTCTCCACGACCGGTCTGCTGCTCGCCCGCGTCGGGACAGGCCGTTCGGCTCCCGACGAGCCGACCGCCACCGTCATCTTCTTCTTGGGCGCCATGGCGATGAAGAAAACGCCGAACTAGCTGTTAAAGACGATTCTCACAACTGCGCCCCCTACCTGGCGCGCCAAAGATGTCGGTGGGAACGACACCTATGGGACCACAAGGATCCCTACTGCAGTTGCGGGGCGCGGGGTTGAGAGAAGAGCGGATCTGACAGCGAGTACGCGGTTCGTTTATCCAGGTTCGGGCCGCGAGGATGCGTAAAACCCTAGTCCTGCTTTGGTGGATGTATTCTGAGTTCTTGAGCTAGCTACGGGGTGTAACGAGCTCCAAAAAGCCAAATCATTCTCCTGGTCGCCTCGGGCCTCCTTTTATAGAAAAAGGGGTCGCCACAGTGGCAAGCAGGAGGTGTAAAGGGTACAGTGCTGCGAGGTTATCCCTCGTATTACAGGACAAGATGCATTTAATGCATCGCTTAGGTGTCCTCTTGCTTTATCGGGGACGGAAGCGAGGCCCGTCCCATCCGTCGCCGCTCCTCCTTGCTTCGACACGCGCCCTGGCCAGCGATGCATGCGGTGCCACATAGGCAGGCAGGCAGCTGAGGTGGCGCGGTGGTGGAGCCTTCAGGAAGGGTTGCATGTTGCCACGCAGGTGCCTTCCCAGCTGGTTGGGTCGGCAGCTACATGCGAACGGCGGTGGAAACTTGGTTGGTGCGGGCCTGGCAGTGGCCCTGCCGGTGCGCCTGGCGGGGGCCTTGCCGGGTGGCCCGGCAAGGGTCTTGCCGCGGCGCGTAGGTGTCCCCGGCAAGGATCTTGCCGGGGGTCTTGTGGGTTTCTTTGGTGAGGATGATTGCCTTCCTATCCTCACTTGATCTTGACTATTCTTTGTCTTCACAAAGGTCTGCATGCCACCACGGAGGTGCCTCCCGAGCCCTGTCCCAATGCGTCTGCTTGAGCGTTGGTGGGCTCGAGGGTGGCTCGCTCGGCTGGCATGGGCGAGCCGCCCCGGCAAGGGTCCTTGCCGGGAAAACCTGCTCCGCCCATCCGATCCTTGTGGCCTTGGTCCTTGTCATTGCTTTATTTGTCTTGTGCCTTCGGCTTCCCTTCCCTGCCGTGTGATGCATGGCCGTGAAGAGCGGCTCTGTCTGCCCGTGCGCAAGTAAAGGGGTCAAAAGGAGAGCCCCTACTTTTGCACACCGACAAGACGGTAGCACAGGATACATACAACCTCTTTGGATGGCGATCCAATAATAAGATATGTGTGTAAGCATTTTGTCCTATTTGTGTTGATTGTGGCATTTCATCATGTAATATTTCTTATTTTGTGCCGGAGCTGCTCGTGATTCTATGATACTTGGTTTGTTTTAATAAATGGCCGTGTGCATCACTCGATGCAATCCTCCTTTTCAAAAAAAATCCAGTTTAGTATACACTAGTAGAAAACAAAGCTTTGGTTCTAGCCGGATCGAAGCAATAGTCTTGGTCGCGTTACGAACTGGGACTAATGTGGGCATCAGTCCCAGTTCGAGCGGCTAGGAAGCCGGCCGGGGCTCGGCAGACATATCCCGGTTCGAATGGGACCTTTCACTAGTAGAAAACAGGGCTTTGGTCCTGGGCAGACCAGAGCATTAGTCCCGGTCGTGTTACGAACCGGGACTAATGGGAGCATCAATCCCGGTACGTGAGTCTAGGACGCCGGCTGGGCCTCGGCAGCATCTATCCCGATTCGATACGGACCTTTAGTCCCGGTTCCAGCCACCAACCGGGACTAAGGGGTTGCTGCCCTTTAGCCCCAGTTGGTGTTTGGAACTGGGACAAAAGGGTAGACCATTAGTCCCGGTTTAAGACACAAACCGGGACTGAAGTTTTGCCTATATATATATATATATATATATATATATATATATATATATATATATATATATATATATATATATGCAACCCCTCCCCAATGTCCTCTATTTTTTGGTCGTGGAAGGGTGGAGTTGTGGGCTACTCTGTTTTTTGTCTGTATATGCACAAGAGGTGTTCAATAAAATGCCGAAGCCACACTTAAGCTTAGCTCATTTGACTAGGTTTGGCGGTGCACCAACTACACAAGTGTTCTAAAAGGTTAGAAACTTCATCATTTCATCTGTCACTTCAAGTTTAGCTCATTTGAAATGCTCTATAAGTAGAGTGTTTTGTGAGTTTTAGTGGAGGAGTGTATGTGGGAGTTCTTTTGATTTAGGTGTACAATTTGAGCTGAAATTAACTTCTTAGAGTCTGCACATGTGTAGGGTGTCATCCCCGTCCCTGTCCTCACCGCTGTCGATCGCCCGCGCCGATCTCGTCACCAGCACCACCATGGTGAGCCTCTTGTTCTTATCTTTTTTTTAAGAAAAAATTCTTACTTGTATGATTTAGTTAGGTACTTGTATAATTTTCTTACTTGTATTATTGTTTGTTATTATATATTGCCATGGTTTTGATATCGGCCCCCCGTCGGCTCTCGTCCGGTCTATGATTCAAATGTGGTGTATTATCATTTATAACTATTTGTTTCATTTAGTGTTTGCTACTTCTTGAACTTACGTTGGTTTTTCCCTTGAAGAGGAAAGAGTGATGCAGCAAAGTAGAGATAAGTATTTCCCTCAGTTTGAGAACACAGGTATCAATCCGGTAGGAGACAACACACAAGTCACCGAATACTTGCACAAACAATCAACAACTTGCACCCAACGCAATAAAGGGGTTCTCAATCCCTTCACGGTTACTCGCAAAAGTGAGATCTGATAGAGATAGATAAACGGTAAAGTAAATATTTTTGGTATTTTTGGTTTATAGATCGGAAAGTAAAAGATTGCAAAATAGTAGATCAGAAACTTATAAGATGGAAAATAGACCCGGGGGCCATAGGTTTCACTATAGGCTTCTCTCAAGACAGAAAATATTATGGTGGGTGAACAAATTACAGCCGCGCAATTGCTAGAAAAGCACAAAGTTATGACGATATCTAAGGAAATGATCATGAATATAGGCATCACGTCCGTGTCAAGTTGACCGAAACGATTCTGCATCTACTACTCTTACTCCACACATCAACCGCAATCCAGCATGCATCTAGAGTATTAAGTTCATAAAGAACGGAGTAACACATTAAGCAACATGGCATGATGTAGAGGAATTAACTCAAGCAATATGGTGAAAACCCCATCTTTTTATCCTCGATGGAAACAATACAATATGTGCCATTGTGCCCCTATTGTCACTTGGAAAGGACATCGCAAGATTGAAACCTAATGCTAAGCACTTCTCCCATTGCAAGAAAAACCAATCTAGTTGGCCAAAACCAAACCGATAGTTCAAAGAGAATTACCAAGATATCAAATCATGCATAAAAGAATTCAGAGAAGATTCAAATAATATCTATAGATAATCTGATCATAAATCCACAATTCATCGGATCTCGGCAAACACACCACAAAAGAGTATTACATCGAATAAATCTCCAAGAACATCAAGGAGAACATGGTATTGAGAATCAAAGAGAGGGAAGAAGCCATATAGCTACTAGCTATGGACCCGTAGGTCTGTGGTAAACTACTCACGCTTCATCTGAAGGGTAATAGAGTTGATGTAGAAGCCCTCCATGATCGAATCCCCCTCTGGCAGGGTGCCAAAAAAGGTCCCTAGATGGGATCTCACGGGTACAGAAGGTTGCGGCGGTGGAAAAGTGTTTTCGTGGATGCCTCTATTGGTTTGGGGATATATGGGAATATATAGGTGAAGAAATTAGGTCAGGGAGTGCACGAGGGGCCCACAAGGGTAGGGGTGCGCCCTACGCCCTGGGCGCACCCTCCGTCCTTGTGGCCGCCTCATGGCTCTTCTGACTTCATCTCCAAATCTTCTGGATGTCTTCTGGTCCAAGAAAAATCATCGCGAAGGTTTTATTCCGTTTGGTATTCCTTTTCTGCAGAACTCAAAAACAGGGGGAAAATAGGAACTGGCACTTGGCTCTAGGTTAATAGGTTAGTCCCAAAAATAATATAGAATAGCATATTAATGCATATAAAACATCCAAAACATATAGTATAATAGCATGGAATAATCAAAAATTATAGATACGTTGGAGACGTATCAAGCATCCCCAAGCTTAATTCCTGCTCGTCCTCGAGTAGGTAAATGATAAAAATAGAATTTTTGATGTGGAATGCTAGCTAACATATTTATCCACACTAGTAGAAAAAGGGCCTATTGTCCCGGTTCGTAAGACCCATTTGTCTCAGTTTTTGAACCAGGACTAAAGGGTCATTACTAAAGCCTTAGGCCTTTAGTCTTGGTTCTTACACGAACCAGGACTGATGGGCCTCCATGTGGCCGGTGCTGCGAGCCCAGGAAGGAGGGCCTTTGGTCCCGGTTGGTGGCACCAACCGGGACCAAATAGGCGTCCAAGCGTCAGCAGCTAGCAGGAGCTGAGGTTTTTGTTTTATTTCTGAAAGGGGTTGGTTTAGGGGGTAATTTAGGGTGTGTTAGCTACCTAATAGAGAGAAGTATCCTCTCTTATCTCCGTGCTTGGTTTACCAACGCTATTGCTATGCCTAAACATGGCTTAGATTAAAGTGACGGCAACATGTGGTGCATGTCGAAAGTAATACTAATCCTAACTTGATCAAGTTTGGATTAGTACTACTTTCGACATGCACCACATGCATGTTGCCATCACTTCAATCCAATCCATGTTCATCTCACCCACTGATATATAATAACTCTTCATGCTCGCATCATGCATCATCATAATAATAAGTCCTACTAATCATCATCATACAACTTCTACTCGTTATTAATAACAAGTCATACGCTCATCATCCTCATGCTCATCAAACCAACTTGTCGGCGTTCTGGGAACGGGGGTCCCTAGACTTGCCTGCCTGCGGCCCACGGCATGGCTCTGCTGGTGAGCCCGTATGTCCCATCTTCACCAACAAGCATTCAAGACCCTCGCGAGGGGCCAAGCCTCGCGAGGCGGACGACACAAGACCTCCTCAGGAGCGGCCTCACCAGGTTGGCTCGCGAGGGGCGGAGAGATCAAGGCAAGGCAAACCTCGCGAGGTTCTCGTGACATGAGCCATGACGACCAAGACCAGGCGGGCGCCAGCACGCACAGAGTCCTTGTTTCCTCTTTGGTGCTAGGAGGGCAAGCGCAGGCGCGGAGTACCGAGGCGTCAAGCAAAGGTTTCCATATCAGTGCAACGAGACCAAGACCAGTAGGACGGCAAGACGGAGGTCACCATGGAGCCCAAGGCGGCGTCACCACCAGAGCCTTTGGCAGGAGAAGACTACTTTTGTCAGGATAAGCTGTACTAGCTGTCCCCTTTCAAATTGGCCGTTGTTGGCTACCTTCCCGCTCAATATTTGGGAAGAGGACCAGGGACTCTATAAATAGGACTAGCCACCATAGTAGGAGAAAAAACGAAGCCTGAACTGAGCCTAAACTAAGCCTCGGGCATCTGATCTTGAGTCGATCGCTAGCCACACACCAAGCACAAGAAAACCTCAACCTCAAGAGGCTGTTCTTCCCCTTGTAACTGTTCATCCTCAGCCCAAGAGGCAATCCACTACCACCACCACACTGGAGTAGGGTATTACACCACAATGGTGGCCCGAACCAGTATAAATCATGTGTTCTTTGTGTTGCGAGTTCGTCGAATTAGTCCTTGAGATCTTAGCAAATCTAGGACGTGGATCGGTAGGGGGAGAACCTCGCGTGCACCCCAGAGTTCGAACCTTAAGGGTTTTGCCGAAACCCGAGATCCGACACAACCCTACTTAATTGTTCTTAGCACATGATCATCCGTATTAGGTAGGACCTAAATACCCTCTTTAAGGTAAAATAACATAAAACAATATAGACCCTGACTATCCATTATGGAGAATGGAGATCATCTTGTCTCCAATTAGTGCGCTTTGCTTCCTTTTGCTTCCAAGAACCTCCTTACGACTGTCCATACATTTTTTCCATTCTTTTATTTTCATGTCTCCACTTCTTTTAGAAATCCAGTATGGACAGTTGAGATTCGTAGGATGACCTGGCTGTATGTTCAAAACATCAAGGCTACCATTCTGATACATCAAATGAGGCACACAATCCTCAGGGATTATCTGTTGAAAACATAGTAATAACTTCATAGTTAGCAAATGATGTACTAGTTTTAGAAGTATGCAAAAGATGCACGGATGTCGTAATAGTAAAAAATCTTACCAGGGTATCTCCATAGTAGTTACCGTAGTTCAACACGTGCACTAGTGGCACGTATTGACCATAATGTTGAGGAGTTTGATTGTAGATATTGTAATTCTCAAGATTAGTACAAAATGCGGTCAGATGATTTTCTCCTGATAAGTTAATTCGAAGCCTTCGGCGTAGTAGCTTCTGTCTACCATCTTCTGCACATTCTTTGAAGAATGAAAATAAGCTGTCAATGGAAATAAGTTGTCAACTATTTTGAAATAAACAATATAAATTAGCTAATAACTATGTTTGAGAAACTCACATAGTGGTAGAATTGGAGGCGTATCAACAAGGACCCAAAATGTCCATATTGTCTTGCTCGATTTCAGGATCACCAAGATCCATGGTGACAAGCATATCCTCATGAAAACCATACATCTTGCAAAGTGCTTCCCATTTTTTGCAACCAAAAAGGGTTACGCTCTCAGAATTGTACATCTTTACTTCAAAATCCACACCATGATGGGTTCATAGGTGAATTTTCTTTGTTTAGAAACTTTCATGGTCTTCAAAACCCATTGTCTCCAAGACATAGCATCTTGCATGGCATGGCATAAGCTAGTCGAATTGTAAAAGATGAAAATTATACGTTGAAATAGTTGAAGTCGTGCTTAATTACGAAAAAAACACTTGTCGTCATTGCGTACCGTTTCAACATCGAAGGTCTCCTCCAGCTTAATGCTGAAGCGCCGATCTTCGTCCAGGTGAGGCCTGTCGCATAGATCTCGGTCGTCGTGGCACCAATCGCACTCCCCCGGGAGACTTTCGTCGTCCGAGTATGAAATTTCCTACGTTCATAATTCAAATATTAAACTTGTACAATTAAATATATGTACTAAAAAACCTAAATTAGATCATTATTATTCATCATGGGCTGACTATCGGTCTGTCGAGTCTTTTCTTGAAAACTCTCAGCTCCTCCTTTCATTCCCGAGTGCATTACACCAAGTTGTCTAGCACACGGGAATGAAGGAGAAGCTACCCCCACGACAACAGTCGGTATTCTTCGTCCTCTCATATATATATATGTTGGAGACTCTCCTTCACTGATTCCTCTCTCACATTTGCGAAAGTCGGAGATGGTAGCTCCTCCTTTCGTTCCCGAGTGTATTACACCAAATTGTGTAGCACACGGGAACGAAGGAGAAGCTACCCCCACGACAACAGTCGGGATTCTTCATCCTCTCTATATGGTGGAGACTCGACAGAATTAAAGTCAACCCGAAATATCGTTTAATTATCTTTCTAAAAAAGGACATATCGAGCGCCTGAAATTTGCCGGAACAGAAATATACATGTTTTTATCTACATCATATGAGCATAAAAACTTGATGGCCATTACATTTCAATGGTTCAAAATATGAGCAAAAACATTTCAAAATATCTTATAGACTCATCTTGACATGCATGGAGATTTTGCTGGTCTCACGTCGAAGTCGGAGGGGGTCGGTGACGGGGACGACAGCGGGGATGATGGAGGGGGCTCCTAGATTTCTGCAAAAACAAAAACCCTCTAAGCTATCAACTAATCAAATGCATACGCCTTGCATAGTGCTCTGCAATTTTAGCATTCAAAGTAGGAGTACTTTTCCAATTTGAGCATTCAATAAGCAAAACCAAATCATAAAATAAAGTAGTATTCAAATTAGCATCCATTCAATTATAAGCAAAATTACATGATCTCTTGCGTCCGTACATCGTCGAATATTATCACTAATACACATCGAATACTATCATACATATAGCATCGCTAATACAACTAGAACCGTAGCGCCCGACGGGTATCGGCGCGGGCAGTGGACACCCAAAGAGAAGAAACCATCACAGGATCATAGCTCCAGTGAGATCTCTGAAGAACCTGCTAGGTATTGTCGAACCTGCCCTCCAACGCAACCATGTCGCGACGGACGTGCTCGTCCTCCTCGCTAACACGGTGACGTACCACCTCCGCGGTGTCGGAAAGCCTACGCGACCACCACCAAAGAAGGATCGGGTCAACGACGGGCTGGCTCCTCACCAACCTACGCCCCCTGAAAGGTAGCACCTCCCAATACCAGCCCGGCGGAGCCCGGTCCCGGACATGGCCCCTCTGATCAAGCCGGCCTCCTCCGCCGAGTCGACGATGAGGCTGCGGGATAGGCATCGTCGACGTCGATGCGGGAATAATTGAACTAAAAAATAAACTAGTTCTATTAATTTTCTTGCTAAAAATAAACTACTTCTATATATAGCAAAATAAAGTAGTTTTATTAAATCAACTAGTTCGACTACTAAGCACTTACTATAAATAAAATAAAGTAGTACTTACTAAAAATAAACTACTTCTATATATAGTAAAATAAAGTAGTTTTATTAAATCAACTAGTTTAACTACTAAGCACTAACCTAAAATCAAGTAGTACTTACTAATTTTACTTTTTCCTCTACACTAACCTAAAATACACTAACCTAAAATCGGTATCTACTAACAGCCAAAATAAAAATTAATACATATATGAAAAAAACATATATAAACAAAAATGCTATGAACATTATATTCATACATACATCACCACATCCATTCATCATATAGCTACCACATACATATATACATTATATATATGAAAAAAGTGCAATGAACAAAAAATAATACACATTATATGAAAAAAGCACTAAACAGAGCCGTGGTGGCGGCGGCTCACATCGGTGGCGGCTGGCGAGGCGACGGCGGCGAGGGCGTCGGCGACGGCCACGCGGGGGCGCGGGCAAGGGGGCGTGGCGTGGCGGCGGCGGCGGCGACGGTGGGCGGGTCGTGGCGCGGCAGACCAGCCTTCGGGTGCGGCGGACGGCGGCGGCGTGGGCGGCGGACGGTGTCGGTGTGGGCTCGGGGGCAATGGACGGCGTTGGTGTGGGGTCGGGGGCACGGGCGACGGCGACGATGGCGGGGCAGCCTGGCGGCGTCGAGGAGGTCGGCATCGTCAGAGGCAACTTGCGATGAAAATTCTGAATTTTTGCCAAGCGTTTCTTATATAGCAAAGGCTTTGGTCCCGGTTCGTCGCACCAACCGGGACCAACGCCACCTTTAGTCCCAGTTGGTGCCACCAACCGGGACCAAAAGTCTCTTTTCAGCAGCCCAAAGGGCGGGAAGCAGAGGCCTTTGGTCCCGGTTGGTGGCACCAACCAGGACTAAAGGGGGGAATTGGTTCCTGTTGGTGCCACGAGCCGGGACCAAAGGTGTGCATTGGTCCCGATTCGTGGCACCAACTGGGACCAATGTCCTGTGCCTTCCAAAGCCGTGGTGCGGTGGGATGTTTAGTCCCACCTCGCTAGCCGAGGAGCGGTTGGACCTGTTTATAAGCCCTGCCCTGCCATTGATACGTCTCCAACGTATCTATAAATTTTGATTGCTCCATGCTATATTATCTACTATTTTCGACAATATTGGGCTTTATTTTCCACTTTTATATTATTTTTGGGACTAACCTATTAACAGGAGGCCCGGCCCAGAATTGCTGTTTTTTGCCTATTTCAGAGTTTCGAAGAAACGGAATATCAAACGAAGTCCAAACGGAATGAAACCTTCGGGAACGTGATTTTCTCACCGAACATGATCCAGGAGACTTGGACCCTACGTCAAGCAACGAACAGGGAAGGCACGAGCTAGGGGGCGCACCCTCCCCCCCAGGCGTGCCCTCCACCCTCGTGGGCCCCCTGTTGCTCCACCGACATACTTCTTCCACCTATATATACCTACGTACCCCCGAACGATCAGATACGGAGCCAAAAACCTAATTCCACCGCCGCAACTTTCTGTATCCACGAGATCCCATCTTGGGGCCTGCTCCAGAGCTCCGCCGGAAGGGAAATCCACCATGGAGGGCTTCTACATCATTATAGCCTCTCTGATGAAGTGTGAGTAGTTTACCTTAGACCTTCGGGTCCATAGTTAGTAGCTAGATGGCTTCTTCTCTCTATTTGGATCTCAATACAAGGTTCTCCCCCTCTCTCGTGGAGATCTATTGATGTAATCTTCTTTTTGCGGTGTGTTTGTTGCGACCGATGAATTGTGGGTTTATGATCAAGATTATCTATGAGCAATATTTGAATCTTCTCTGAATTTCTTTTATGTATGATTGGTTATATTTGCAAGTCTCTTCGAATTATCCGTTTTGTTTGGCCAACTAGATTGGTAGTTCTTGCAATGGGAGAAGTGCTTAGCTTTGGGTTCAATCTTGCGATGTCCTTTCCCAGTGACAGTAGGGGCAGCAAGGCTCGTATTGTATTGTTGCCATCGAGGATAACAAGATGGGTTTTTTTATCATATTGCATGAATTTATCCCTCTACATCATGTCATCTTGCTTAAGGCGTTACTCTGTTTTCATTAACTTAATACTATAGATGCATGCTAGATAGCGGTCGATGAGTGGAGTAATAGTAGTAGATGCAGGCAGGAGTCGGTCTACTTGTCTCGGACGTGATGCCTATATACATGATCATACCTAGATAGTCTCATAACTATGCTCAATTCTGTCAATTGCTCAACAGTAATTCGTTCACCCACCCAGAATACTTATGCTCTTGAGAAAAGCCACTAGTGAAATCTATGGCCCCCGGGTCTATTCTCTATCATATTAATCTTCCATCACTTTATTATTGCTTTGCTTTTTTACTTTGCCTTTTATTTTACTTTGCATCTTTATACCAAAAATACCAAAAATATTATCTATCATCTCTATCAGATCTCACTCTCGTAAGTGACCGTGAAGGGATTGACAACCCCTAATCGCGTTGGTTGTGTTGAGCTATTTGTTTTGTGTAGGTACGAGGGACTTGCGCGTGGCCTCCTACTGGATTGATACCTTGGTTCTCAAAAACTGAGGGAAATACTTGCGCTACTCTACTACATTATCCTCTCCTCTTTGGGGAAATCCAATGCAAGCTCAAGAGGTAGCAAGAAGAATTTCTGGCACCGTTGCCGGGGAGTCTACGCAAAAGTCAACATACCAAGTACCCATCACAATCCCTTATCTCTCGCATTACATTATTTGCCATTTGCCTCTCGTTTTCCTCTCCCCCACTTCACCCTTGTCGTTTTATTCACCCTCTCTTTTCCGTTTGCCTTTCTTTGCGCTTGCTTTTTGTTCGCTTGTGTGTTGGATTGCTTGTTTGTCGCGATGGCTCAAGATAATACCAAATTGTGTGACTTTACCAATACCAACAATAATGATTTCCTTAGTACTCTGATTGCTCCTCTTGCCAATACTGAATCTTGTGAAATCAATACTGCTTTATTGAATCTTGTTACGAAAGATCAATTCACCGGCCTTCCTAGTGAAGATGCCGCTACTCATCTAAATAGCTTCGTTGATTTATGTGATATGCAAAAGAAGAGGGATGTTGACAATGATGTTGTTAAATTGAAGCTATTTCCTTTTTCGCTTAGAGATCATGCTAAAGCTTGGTTTTCGTCTTTGCCTAAAAATAGTATTGATTCTTGGAACAAGTGCAAAGATGCTTTTATCTCTAAGTATTTTCCTCCCGCTAAGATCATCTCTCTTAGAAACGATATTATGAACTTTAAGCAACTTTATCATGAACATGTTGCACGAGCTTAGGAGAGGATGAAATTAATGATACGTAACTGTCCTACTCATGGTTTGAATTTGTGGATGACTATACAAAAAAATTATGCCGGATTGAATTTTGCTTCTAGAAACCTTTTAGATTCGGCCGCGGGAGGCACTTTTATGGAAATCACTTTAGGAGACGCTACTAAACTCCTAGATAATATTATATTTAATTATTCTCAATGGCACACTGAAAGATCTACTAATAAAAAAGTGCATGCGATAGAAGAAATTAATGTTTTGAGTGGAAAGATGGATGAACTTATGAAATTATTTGCTACTAAGAGTGTTTTTCTGATCCTAATGATATGCCTTTGTCTACTTTGATTGAGAATAATAATAATCTATGGATGTGAATTTTGTTGGTAGGAATAATTTTGGTAAAAACACGTATAGAGGAAACTTTAATCCTAGGCCTTATCCTAGTAATTCCTCTAATAATTATGGAAATTCCTACAATAACTCTTATGGAAATTTTAATAAGATGCCTGTCGTGGTTCTAAGTCTGACAGTAGAATGGGGGGTAGGTATGGAGAGGCAAGATCCTAGCTATGGAGTAGTTGTATACACAAGATGTTTACGAGTTCAGGCCCTTCTCGGAAGAAGTAACAGCCCTACGTCTCGGAGCCCGGAGGCGGTCGACTGTATTATGTGCGTAT
Organism: Aegilops longissima; assembly: GCA_021605205.1. Taxonomy (NCBI): domain Eukaryota; kingdom Viridiplantae; phylum Streptophyta; class Magnoliopsida; order Poales; family Poaceae; genus Aegilops; species Aegilops longissima. The sequence goes on from CM038678.1 coordinate 535,509,063, forward strand.
GAGTTACAGGGGTGCGAACCCTTTACACTGAGGAGGGGGTTGGCTTATATAGAGTTCGCCAGACCCCTCCAGCCCTCGGTTATGTAGGGATTAAGGTACATTAAGATAGGGAGTTACTGGTAACGTCCCACATAAAGTGCTATGATGACCATAAAGCCACTTAATGACCGACCGCTTATGCTTGAGATCGATCAGAGATCTCCTGGCGGTCGAGTGGTTGGCTTCATGGTCGAGTGTCTTCAAGTCCGTCGAGTGGAATCTTTCCAGGTCGACTGAAAGGTGGTTTCTTCAAGAGATGTCCTTGGGGAGGGTATCTTGGACAGGTCCATGACCCTACCCTAGGTGCATGGCTTCATCAATGCCCTCTTAATTTGAGACTAGTGTTAAAGAGTTTATTAATTTGCAAAAGAAATTTAATGCTTTGCTTGAGGAAAAATTGCTTAAAGTAGATGAATTGGCTAGGAACGTTGATAGAATTTCTCTTGATGTTGATTCTTTAAAGCTTAGATCTATTCCTCCTAAGCATGATATCAATGAGTCTCTCAAAGCCATGAGAATTTTCATTGATGAGTGCAAGGAAAGAACCGCTAGGATGCGTGCTACGAAAGATGCCTTTATTAAAGCGTGTTCTTCCAATTTCTATGAAAATAAAGATGAAGATCTAAAAGTTATTGATGTGTCTCCTATCAAATCTTTGTTTTGCAATATGAGTCTTGATAATGATGGGACTGAATATGATCCACCTTTACCTAGAAGGCGTTCCAAAAATTCGGAGTTTTTAGATCTTGATGCTAAAATTGATAAAAGTGGGATTGAAGAAAGTAAAACCCTAGATGTTGCTAAACCCACTATTTTGGATTTCAAGGAATTTAATTATGAAAGTTGATTTTTAATTTATTGTATTTCCTTGTTGCAACCCATGCTAAATTCTCCTCATGCTTATAGTCAAAATAAAGCATTTACCAAACATATTGTTGATGCCTTGATGCAATCTTATGAGGAAAAACTTGAGTTGGAGGTCTCTATCCCTAGAAAACTTTATGATGAGTGGGAACCAACTATTAAAATTAAGATTAAGTATCATGAATTTTATGCTTTATGTGATTTGGGTGCTAGTGTTTCCACTATTCCCAAAACTTTGTGTGATTTGCTAGATTTCCGTGATTTTGATGATTGCTCTCTAAACTTGCACCTTGCGGATTCCACTATTAAGAAAACTATGGGAAGAATTAATGATGTTCTTATTGTTGCAAATAGGAATTATGTTCCCGTAGATTTTATCATTCTTGATATAGATTCAAATCCTTCATGTTCTATTATTCTTGGTAGACCTTTCCTTAGAACGATTGGTGCAATCATTGATATGAAAGAAGGGAATATTAGATTCCAATTTCCGTTAAGGAAAGGCATGGAACACTTCCCTAGAAAGAAAATAAAATTACCATATGAATCTATTATGAGAGTCACTTATGGATTGCCTACCAAAGATGGCAATACCTAGATCTATCCATGCTTTTATGCGTAGCTAGGGGCGTTAAACGATAGCGCTTGTTGGGAGGCAACCCAATTTTATTTTTAGTTTTTGTTTTTGTTTCTGCTTAGGAATAAATAATCCATCTACCTTCTGTTTAGATGTGGTTTTATGTTTTAATTAGTGTTTGTACCAAGTTAAACCTATAGGATCTTCTTGGATGATAGTTATTTGATCTTGCTGTAATTTCCAGAAACTTTCGGTTCACAAAAACAATTGTTAAAAATCACCAGAACGTGATAAAATAGTGATTCCAATTGCTGCTGATCAATAAACAAATTGCCTAGGTCTTCCTGTTTTGGCTGAATTTTTGGGGTTCCAAAAGTTTGCGTTAGTTACAGATTACTACAGACTGTTCTGTTTTTGACAGATTCTTTTTTTCGTGTGTTGTTCGCTTATTTTGATGAATCTATGGCTAGTAAAATAGTTTATAATCCATATAGAAGTTGGAATAAAGTAGGTTTAACACAAATATAAATAAATAATGAGTTCATTACAGTACCTTGAAGTGGTCTTTTGTTTTCTTTCGCTAACGGAGCTCACGAGCTTTCTGTTGAGTTTTGTGTTGTGAAGTTTTTTAAGTTTTGGGTGAAATTTTTGATGGATTATGGAACAAGGAGTGGCAAGAGCCTAAGCTTGGGGATGCCCATGGAAACCCCAAGATAATCTAAGGACACCAAAAAGTCAAAGCTTGGGGATGCCCCCGGAAGGCATCCCCTCTTTCGTCTACTTCCATCGGTAACTTTACTTGGAGCTATATTTTTATTCACCACATGATATGTGTTTTACTTGGAGCGTCTTGTATGATTTAAGTCTTGGATTTTTAGTTCACCAATATCATCCTTGCTGTACACACCTTTTGAGAGAGCCATACATGAATTGTAATTTGATAGAATACTCTATGTGCTTCACTTATATCTTTTGAGCTATATAGTTTTGCTCTAGTGCTTCACTTATATCTTTTAGAGCACGGTGGTGGATTTGTTTTAAAGAAACTATTGATCTCTCATGCTTCACTTAGATTATTTTGAGAGTCTTAAATAGCATGGTAATTTCCATAGCCATTCCGAGATATATTGCTATGAAACTTTCCACCATTCCGTTTATTATGACACGCTCCATCATTGTCATATTGCTTAGCATGATCATGTAGTTGACATCATATTTGTGGCAAAGCCACCACTCATAATTCTTTCATACATGTCACTCATGAATCATTGCATATCCCTGTACACCGCCAGAGGCATACACATAGAGTCATATTTTGTTCTAAGTATCGAGTTGTAATTGTTGAGTTGTAAGTAAATAAAAGTGTGATGATCATCATTTTTAGAGCATGGTCCCAAGTGAGGAAAGGATGATGGAGACTATGATTCCCCCACAAGTCAGGATGAGACTCCGGACGAAAAATAAAAAAAAGAAAAAGAGGCCATAAAAAAAAGAGAAAAGGCCCAAATAAAAAAATGAGAGAAAAAGAGAGAAGGGACAATGTTACTATCCTTTTACCACACTTGTGCTTCAAAGTAGCACCATGATCTTCATAATAGAGAGTCTCTCATTTTGTCACGTTCATATACTAGTGGGATTTTTTCATTATAGAACTTGGCTTGTATATTCCAATGATGGGCTTCCTCAAATTGCCCTAGGTCTTCGTGAGCAAGTGAGTTGGATGCACACCCACTTAGTTTCTTTTGTTGAGCTTTCATATACTTATAGCTCTAGTGCATCAGTTGCATGGCAATCCCTACTCACTCACATTGATATCTATTGATGAGCATCTCCATAGCCCGTTGATACGCCTAGTTGATGTGAGACTATCTTCTCCCTTTTTGTCTTCTCCACAACCACCATCCTATTCCACATATAGTGCTATATCCATGGCTCACGCTCATGTATTGCGTGAAGATTGAAAAAGTTTTGAGAATGTCAAAAGTATGAAACAATTGCTTGGCTTGTCATCGGGGTTGTGCATGATTTAAATACTTTGTGTGGTGAAGATAGAGCATAGCCAGACTATATGATTTTGTAGGGATAACTTTCTTTGGCCATGTTATTTTGAGAAGACATGATTGCTTTGTTAATATGCTTGAAGTATTATTATTTTATGTCAATATTAAACTTTTGTCCTGAATCTTTCGAATATGAATATCCATACCACAATTAAGAAGAATTACGTTGAAATTATGCCAAGTAGCACTCCGCATCAAAAATTATCTTTTTATCATTTACCTACTCGAGGACGAGTAGGAATTAAGCTTGGGGATGCCTGATACGTCTCCAACGTATCTACAATTTTTGATTGCTCCATGCTATATTATCTACTGTTTTGGACTGTATTGGGCTTTATTTTCCACTTTTATATTATTTTTGGGACTAACCTATTAACTGGAGGCCCAGCCCAGAATTGTTGTTTTTTTGCCTTTTTTAGAGTTTCAAAGAAACGGAATATCAAACAGAGTCCAAATGGAATGAAACCTTCGGGAACGTGATTTTCTCACCGAACATGATCCAGGAGACTTGGACCCTACGTTAAGCAACCAATATGGAAGGCACGAGGTAGGGGGCGCCCCCCCCCCCTCAGGCACGCCCTCCACCCTCGTGGACCACCTGTTGCTCCACCGACGTACTTCTTCCTCCTATATATACCTACGTACCCCCGAACGATTAGATACGGAGCCAAAAACCTAATTCCACCGCCGCAACTTTCTGTATCCACGAGATCCCATCTTGGGCCTGTTCCGGAGCTCCGTCGGAAGGGGAATCCACCATGGAGGGCTTCTACATCATCATAGCCTCTCCGATGAAGTGTGAGTAGTTTACCTCAGACCTTCTGGTCCATAGTTAGTATCTAGATGGCTTCTTCTCTCTTTTTGGATCTCAATACAATGTTCTCCCCCTCTCTCGTGGATATCTATTCGATGTAATCTTCTTTTTGCGGTGTGTTTGTTGAGACCAATGAATTGTGGGTTTATGATCAAGATTATCTATGAGGAATATTTGAATCTTCTCTGAATTATTTTATGTATGATTGGTTATCTTTGCAAGTCTCTTCGAATTATCCGTTTGGTTTGGCCAACTAGATTGGTAGTTCTTGCAATGGGAGAAGTGCTTAACTTTGGGTTCAATCTTGCGGTGTCCTTTCCTAGTGACAGTAGGGGCAGCAAGGCACGTATTGTATTGTTGCCATCGAGGATAACAAGATGGGGTTTTATCATATTGCATGAATTTATCCCTCTACATCATGTCATCTTTCTTAAGGCGTTACTCTGCTTTCATTAACTTAATACTCTAGATGCATGATGGATAGCGGTCGATGAGTGGAGTAATAGTAGTAGATGCAGGCATGAGTCGGTCTACTTGTCTCGGACGTGATGCCTATATACATGATCATACCTAGATACTCTCATAACTATGCTCAGTTTTGTCAATTGCTCAACAGTAATTCGTTCACCCACCGTAGAATACTTATGCTCTTGAGAGAAGCCACTAGTGAAATCTATGGCCCCCGGGTCTATTCTCTATCATATTAATCTTCCATCACTTTGTTATTGCTTTGCTTTTTAGTTTGCCTTTTATTTTACTTTGCATCTTTATACCAAAAATACCAAAAATATTATCTATCATCTCTATCATATCTCACTCCCGTAAGTGACCGTGAAGGGATTGACAACCCCTAATCACGTTGGTTGCATTGAGCTATTTGTTTTGTGTAGGTACGAGGGACTTGCGCGTGGCCCCCTACTGGATTGATACCTTGGTTCTCAAAAATTGAGGGAAATACTTACGCTACTCTGCTGCATTATCCTCTCCTCTTCTGGGAAATCCAACACAAGCTCAAGAGGTAGCAGCCATCTCCATTGAACTCCTCTGAACTGCAGGAATCTAGGCCTAATCTCGCAATGCTATGCCTGTGGGCCTACTGGGCCTTCTGCGGGCCTGAATCCTGGCCCATGGATGGGTTTCTAGTCGTATTCGGGCCGTGGTGGCCTAGTAGGTGGCATTTTTTATTTTTTCCCAGTTTTTTTCTTTTCTTTTTTGCTTTATTTATTTTATTTTGTTTCTACTTACAACAAAATACTTACTGATTTTAGTTATTTCAGGAAATTCTTTTTGCTTATAATGTTTTGAACAGAAAATACTTTGGTAATTTTAGGTCCATAAATTTTATTTATGTTAATAAAGTATATTTTATTTTATTTGGTTTACGGCAAAAACTGGATGCACTTCGTGTACAAAACGGATAATCTCTTTCGAAGTATCAGGATTTCATACGGAAACTCGTTTATTACAAAGGGATTTCATTTTTTAAAACTTATTTGAACTCCTGACTTTTTGTGTGTTCAAAATGCACCATTCAAAGCCACATCATCAATTTTCAACCCTTTCTGACTTCATTTGTTAGTTTTCATGCATTTACTGATTATTTTGAGCTATAAAACCCTGAAATTGAAAAGCATTTCAAATGAACTCTGAAAAGGTTGAAAGTTGGCATGGTATCATCATTTCATCCACATAGCATGTGCAAGAAAGTTGAGAGGGTTACGGCAAAAACTGGATGCACTTCGTGTACAAAACGAACAATCTCTTTCAAAGTATCAGGATTTCGTACGGAAACTCGTCTGTTACAAAGGGATTTCATTTTTTAAACTTATTTTAACTCCTGACTTTTTGTGTGTTCAAAATGCACCATTGAAAGCAACATCATCAAGTTTCAACCCTTTTTGACTTCATTTGTTATTTTTCATGCATTTACTGATTATTTTGAGCTATAAGACCCTGAAATTGAAAAGCATTTCAAATGAACTCTGAAAAGGTTGAAATTGGCATGGTATCATCATTTCATCCACATAGCATGTGCAAGAAAGTTGAGAGGGTTACGACAAAAACTGGATGCACTTCGTGTACAAAACAGATAATCTCTTTCGAAGTATTAGGATTTCATACGGAAACTCGTTTGTTACAAAGGGATTTCATTTTTTAAACTTATTTAAACTCCTGACTTTTTGTGTGTCCAAAATGCACCATTCAAAGCCACATCATCAATTTTCAACCCTTTCTGACTTCATTTGTTATTTTTCATGCATTTACTGATTATTTTGAGCTATAAGACCCTGAAATTGAAAAGCATTTCAAAAGAACTCTGAAAAGGTTGAAAGTTAGCATGGTTGCATCATTTCATCCACATAGCATGTGCAAGAAAGTTGAGAGGGTTACGACAAAAACTGGATGCACTTCGTGTACAAAACGGACAATCTCTTTCGAAGTATCAGGATTTCATACGAAAACTCGTGTGTTACAAAGGGATTTCATTTTTTCAAACTTATTTGAACTCCTGACTTTTTGTGTGTTCAAAATGCACCATTCAAAGCCACATCATGAATTTTCAACCCTTTCGGACTTCATTTTTTATTATTCATGCATTTACTGATTATTTTGAGCTATAAGACCCTGAAATTGAAAAGCATTTCAAATGAACTCTGAAAAAAGTTGGCATGGTATCATCGTTTCACCCACATAGCATGTGCAAAAAAGTTGAGAGGGTTAAGGCTAAAACTGGATGCACTTCGTGTACAAAATGGACAATCTGTTTCGAGATATCAGGGTTTCATACGGAAACTCGTCTATTACAACAGGCATTTCAAATGAACTACGAAAAGGTTGAAAGTTGGCATGGTATCATCATAATAGTTGTGGAGAGAAAGTCTTCACTTTTTCTTCGCTTGTGTCCTTTGCTTATTGCGCCGTAACCATGGATAATCTTCATCATTTACCAGGATGCTTGGGTTAGCCTTGACTTTGAAGGGAGGAATTTCATGAAACTTTTCATAATCTTCAGACATGTCTGTCTTGCCCTCCACTCCCACGATGTCCCTTTTTCCTGAAAGAACTATGTGGCTCTTTGGCTCATCGTATGATGTATTCGCTTCCTTATCTTTTCTTTTTCTCGGTTTGGTAGACATGTCCTTCACATAGATAACCTGTGCCACATCATTGGCTAGGACGAACGGTTCGTCAGTGTACCCAAGATTGTTCAGATCCACTGTTGTCATTTCGTGGTGGGTCTACCTGTACCCCGCCTCCTGATAGATTGACCCATTTGCACTTAAACAAAGGGACCTTAAAATCATGTCCGTAGTCAAGTTCCCATATGTCCACTATGTAACCATAATATGTGTCCTTTCCCCTCTTGGTTGTTGCATCAAAGCGGACGCCGCTGTTTTGGTTGGTGCTCTTTTGATCTTGGGTGATCGTGTAAAATGTATTCCCATTTATCTCGTATCCTTTGTAAGTCAATACAGTCGAAGATGGTCCCCTGGACAACGAGTACATCTCATCACAAACAGTGTTGTCACCTCTGAGACGTGTTTCCAACCAATTGCTAAAAGTCCTGATTTGTTCACATGTAATCCAGTCGTCGCACTGCTCCGGGTGTTTGGAGCACAGGCTGTTCTTGTGTTCATTGACATACGGGGTCACCAAGGTAGAGTTCTGTAGAACTGTGTGTAGTGTGCTTGAGACCAAGAATGCCCGTCCCTGCATATTATTGAGTCCCCTCCAAGCATTCCTTTTCCAGTCAATCTCCCCTCATACCGCGATTTAGGGAGACCTATCTTCTTCAGGCCAGGAATGAAGTCAACACAAAACCCAATGACATCCTCTGCTTGATGGCCCATGGAGATGCTTCCTTCGCCTAGCGCGATTCTGAACATATTTCTTTAGGACTCCATGAACCTCTCAAAGGGGTACATATTGTGTAGAAATACGGGGCCCAGAATGACAATCTCGTCAACTAGATGAACTAGGACGTGCATCATGATATTGAAGAAGGATGGTGGGAACACCAGCTTGAAACTGACAAGACATTTCGCCACATCACTCCTTAGCCTTGGTATGATTTCTGGATCGATCACCTTCTAAGAGATTTCATTGAGGAATGCACATAGCTTCACAATGGCTAATTGGACATTTTTCGATAGAAGCCCCTCAATGCAACCGGAAGCAGTTGCGTCATAATCACGTGGCAGTCATGAGACTTTCAGTTCTGGAACCTTTTCTCTGGCATATTTATTATTCCCTTTATATTCAACGAGAAGCCAGTCGGGACCTTCATACTAAGCAGGCATTCAAAGAAGATTTCCTTCTCTTCTTTGGTAAGAGCGTAGCTGGCAGGACCTTCATACTGCTTTGGAGGCATGCCGTCTTTTTCGTGCAAACGTTGCAGGTCCTCCCGTGCCTCCGTTGTATCTTTTGTCTTCCCATACACGCCCAAGAAGCCTAGCAGGTTCACGCAAAGGTTCTTCATCACGTGCATCACGTTGATCGAAGAGCAGACCTCTAGGTATTTCCAGTAGGGTAGGTCCCAAAATATAGATTTCTTCTTCCACATGGGTGTGCGTCCCTCAGCGTCATGCGGAACAGCTAGTCCGCCGGGACCCTTTCCAAATATTATGTGTAAATCATTGACCATAGCAAGTACATGATCACCTTTACGCATGGCGGGCTTCTTCCGGTGATATGCCTCGCCTTTGAAATGTTTGCATGTCTTTCAACATTGATGGTTGGTCGGAAGAAATCAACGATGGCCCAGGTACACATTCTTCCTGCATTTGTCCAGGTATATACTTTTGGTGTCAGCTAAACAGTGCGTGCATGCGTAGTATCCCTTGTTTGTCTGTCCTGAAAGGTTACTGAGAGCGGGCCAATCGTTGATGGTTGCAAACAGCAACTCGTGCAGGTTAAATTCCTCCTGTTTGTGCTCATCCCACACACGTACACCATTTCCATTCCACAGCTGTAAAAGTTCTTCAACTAATGGCCTTAGGTACACATCAATGTCGTTGCTGGGTTGCTTAGGGTCTTGGATGAGAAATGGCATCATAATGAACTTCCGCTTCATGCACATCCAAGGAGGAAGGTTATACATACATATAGTCACGGGCCAGGTGCTGTGATTAATGCTCTGCTCCCCGAAAGGATTAATGCCATCCGCGCTTAAACCAAACCATATGTTCCTTGGGTCACCTGTAAACTCAGCCCAGTACTGTCCCTCGATTTTTCTCCACTGCGACCCGTCAACGGGTGCTCTCAACTTCCCGTCTTTCTTACGGTCCTCACTGTACCATCGCATCCACTTGGCATGCTCTTTTTTTCTGAACAGTCGTCTCAACCGTGGTATTTTAGGAGCATACCACATCACCTTCGCAGGAACCCTCTTCCGCGGAGCTCGCCGTCAACATCACCAGGGTCATCTCATCTGATCTTATACCGCAATGCACTGCATATTGGGCATGTGTTCAAATCCTTGTACGCACCGTGGTAGAGGATGCAGTCATTAGGGCATGCATGTATCTTCTACACCTCCAATCCTTGAGGGCGTACGACCTTCTTTGCTGCATACGTACTGTCGGGAAATTCGTTATCCTTTCGAAGATTCTTCTTCAATATTTTCAGTAGCATCTCGAATCCTTTGTCAGGCACAGCATTCTCTGCCTTGCACTGTAGCAATACCAGTAATGTACCGAGCTTTGTGTTGCCATCTTCCCAACTGGGGTACAACCCTTTTTTGTGATCCTCTAACATGCGATCGAACTTCAGCTTCTCCTTTTGACTTTCGCATTGCGTCCTTGCATCGACAATGACCCGGCGGAGATCATCATCATCATCGGGAACATCGTCTGGTTCCTCTTGATCTTCAGCAGCTTCCCCCGTTGCAGCATCATCGGGCACATCGTCTGGTTCCTCTTGATCTTCAGCAGCTTCCCCCGTTGCAGCATCACCGTATTCAGGGGGCACATAGTTGTCATCGTCCTCTTCTTCTTCGCCGTCTTCCATCATAACCCCTATTTCTCCGTGCCTCGTCCAAACATTATAGTGTGGCATGAAACCCTTGTAAAGCAGGTGGGTGTGAAAGATTTTCTGGTTAGAGTAATACTTTGTATTCCCACATTTAGGGCATGGACAACACATAAAACCATTCTTCTTGTTTGCCTCAGCCACTTCGAGAAAATCATGCACGCCCTTAATGTACTCGGATGTGTGTCTGTCACCGTACATACATTGCCGGTTCATCTGCGTGCATTATATATAATTATGTGTGTCAAAAGTAAGAAAATTAGACAAGTATCTATGTAAAGTAAGAATTTTTTTCTTTCAGAAAGAAGATAAGAACAAGAGGCTCACCACGGTGGTGTCGGTGACGAGATCGGCACGGGCTATGGACGGCGGTAAAGATGGGGACGGGGCGTGACGGACCGCTAATATAAACCTAGACAAACTCGGGAAAAATGGAGCTCGGAGGTCGAGCTTTGAGAGGAGAAAGCTTAACTAGTGTGGCTCGGGCATTTCATCGAACACCTCATGTGCATAGGAGGTGAGCTAGAGCACCCAAATGCCCTCCCCTCACCGTCCAGCAAAAAACAGAGCATTGTGGAGTGCTCTGCTACGACGATGGGGTATATATAGGCAACTCATTTATCCTGGTTCGTGGCTGGAACCGGGACTAAAGCTCACCCTTCTGTCCCGGCTCGAGCCACGAACCGGGACCAATGGTTGTGGGCCAGGAGCGAGGCTCATTGGTCCCGGTTCGTTCCTAGAACTGGGACAAATGGGTCCACACGAACCGGGACCAATGCCCATGAGTCCCCGGCCGGATCCCTGGGCTCACGAATCGGGAAGAATGCCCCCCATGGGTCCCGGTTCGTGCTGAACCGGGACTAATGGGCTGGCCAGGCCCGAACCAAAGCCATGTTTTCTACTAGTGCCATGTAATTCTCTTTATTGTTGCATGAATGTTCAGATTCGTATGATTCAAAACAAAAGTTTAATATTGACATAAAAACAATAATACTTCAAGCGTACTAACAAGGAAATTATGTCTTCTCAAAATAACATGGCCAAAGAAAGCTTATCCCTACAAATCATATAGTCTACCTATGCTCCATCTTCATCACACAAAATATTTAAATCATGCACAACCCCGATGACAAGCCGAGCAATTGTTTCATACTTTTGATGTTCTCAAACTTTTTCAACTTTCAAGCAATACATGAGCGTGAGCAATGGACATAGCACTATAGGCGGAATAGACGGTGGCTGTGGAGATGACAAAAAGAAGGAGATAGTCTCACATCAACTAGGCATATCAACGGGCTATGGAGATGCCCATAAATAGATATCAATGTGAGTGAATAGGGATTGCCATGCAACGGATGCACTAGAGCTATAAGTTTATGAAAGATCAAAATAAACTAAGTGGGTGTGCATCCAACTCACTTGCTCACGAAGACCTAGGGCAATTTGAGGAAGCCCATCATTGGAATATACAAGCCAAGTTCTATAATGAAAAATTCCCACTAGTATATGAAAGTGACAATATAGGAGACTCTCTATTATGAAGATCATGGTGCTACTTTGAAGCACAAGTGTGGTAAAAGGATAGTAGCATTGCCGCTTCTCTCTTTTCTCTCATTTTTTGGCCTCTTTTATTTATTTATTTTTCCTCCGGAGTCTCATCCTGACTTGTGGGAGAATCATAGTCTCCATAATCCTTTCCTCACATGGGACATTGCTCTAATAATGAAGATCAACACACTTTTATTTACTTACAACTCAAAAATTACAACTCAATACTTAGAACAAAATATGACTCTATATGAATGCCTCCGGCGGTGTACCGGGATGTGCAATGAATCAAGAGTGACATGTATGAAAGAATTATGAACGGTGGCTTTGCCACAAATACGATGTCAACTATATGATCATGCAAAGCAATATGAAAATGATGGAGCGTGTCATAATAAACGTAACGGTGGAAATTTTCCATCATAGATAGGTATGGTGGCTATTTTGAGGAAGATATATGGTGGTTTTGTGGCACCGGCAAAAGTTACGTGGTACTAGAGAGGCTAGCAATGGTGGAAGGGTGAGAGTGTGTATAATCCATGGGCTCAACATTAGTCATAAAGAACTTAGATACTTATTGCAAAAGTCTATTAGTATCAAAACGAAGTACTACGCGCATGCTTCTAGGGGGATAGATTGGTAGGAAAATACCATCGCTCGTCCCCGACCGCCACTCATAAGGAAGACAATCAATAAATAAATCATTCTCTGACTTCATCACATAACGGTTCACCATACGTGCATGGTACGAGAATCACAAACTTTAACACAAGTATTTCTCAAATTCACAATTACTCACTAGCATGACTCTAATATCACCATCTTTATATCTCAAAACAATCATAAAGAATCAAACTTCTCATAGTATTCAATGCACTTTACATGAAAGTTTTTATTATATCCCTCTTGGATGCCTATCATATTAGGACTAAATTTATAACCAAAGAAAATTACCATGCTGTTTAAAGACTCTGAAAATAATATAAGTGAAGCATGAGAGTTCATAAATTTCTATAAAATAAAACCACCGCCGTGCTCTAAAAAGATATAAGTGAAGCACTAGAGCAAAATTGCCTAGCTCAAAAGATATAAGTGAAGCACATAGAGTATTCTAATAAATCATGATTCATGTGTGTGTCTCTCAAAAGGTGTGTAAAACAAGGATGATTGTGGCAAACTAAAAAGCAAAGACTCAAATCATACAAGACGCTCCAAGCAAAACACATATCATGTGGTGAATAAAAATATAGCCTCAAGTAAAGATACCGATAGATGAAGACAAAATAGGGGATGCCTTCCGGGGCATCCCCAAGCTTAGGCTCTTGGTTATTGTCGGTGTCAAAACCGGCGGATCTCGGGTAGGGGGTCCCGAACTATGCGTCTAGGCGGATGGTAACAGGAGACAAGGGACGCGATGTTTTTACCCAGGTTCGGGCCCTCTCGGTGGAGGTAAAACCCTACTCCTGCTTGATTAATATTGATGATATGGGTAGTACAAGAGTAGATCTACCACGAGATCGAGAGGCTAAACCCTAGAAGCTAGCCTATTGTATGATTGTTGTTCGTCCCTACGGACTAAAACCCTCCGGTTTATATAGGCACCGAATAGGGTTAGGGTTACACAGAGTCGGTTACAATGGTAGGAGATCTACATATCCGTATCACCAAGCTTGCCTTCCACACCAAGGAAAGTCCCATTCGGACACGAGATGAAGTCTTCAATCTTGTATCTTCAAAGTCCAGGAGTCCGGCCAAAGGCTATAGTCCGGCTATCCGGACACCCCCTAATCCAGGACTCCCTTAGTTATCCTTGAATATTACCTTGGGGTGCTTTGGGCTTCCCCAATCTTAGGCTCTTGCCACTCCTTATTCCATAGTCCATCAAATCCTTACCCAAAACTTGAACCTTCACAACACAAAACTCAACAGAAAATCTCATAAGCTCCATTAGTATAACAAAATAAATCACCACCTTTGGTACTGTTGTGAACTCATTCTTTATTTATATTAGTGTAATATCTACTGTATTCAACTTTTCCATGGTTCATACCCCCCGATAGTACAAATAGATTCATCACAATAAGCAAACAACACATAAAAAATAGAATCTATCAAAAACAGAACAATCTTTAGCAATTTGGATAGTTCGAATAATTCTGTAACTCCAAATATTCTGATAAATTTAGAAAATAGGGGCATTTGTATATCAATCTTGTGTAAAAAATTCAGAATTATATCACGCTTCTGTGATTTTTAAAAATTCTGGGACTGGGCACAAAAGTTTCTGTTTTCAGCAAGATCAAATCAACTATCACCGTAAGCTATCCCAAAGGTCTTACTTGGAACAAACACTAATTAAACACAAAACCACATCTTACCAGAGGCTAGATGAATTATTTATTGCAAAACAGATCCTAAAAAGCAAAAACAAAAATAAAATTGGGTTGCCTCCCAACAAGCACTATTGTTTAACGCCCTTAGCTAGGCATAAAACATGAATAGATCTAGGTATGTCATCTTTGGCATGCAATCCATAAGTGTCTCTCATAATAGATCATAAGGCAATTTAATTTTCTTTCTTGGAAAGTTTTCCATGCCGTTCCTTAGCGAAAATTGAAATCTAATGTTTCCTTCTTTCATATCAATAATTGCACCAATCGTTCTAAGGAAATGTCTACAACGAATAATAGGACATATAGGATTGCAATCTATATCAAGAACAATGAAATGTACGGGCAGATAATTTCTATCTGCAACAATAAGAACATAATTAATCCTTCCAATAGGTTTCTTAATAGTGGAAACCGCAAGATGCAAATTTAAAGAACAATCACCAAATTCACGGAAACCTGCTAGCACATCACATAGAGTTTTTGGAATCGTGGAAACACTAGCACCCAAATCACACAAAGCATGGCACTCATAATCTTTAATCTTAATCTTAATAGTAGGTTCCCGCTCATCATAAAGTTTTCTAGGGATAGAAACTTCCAATTCAAGCTTTTCTTCAAAAGATTGCATCAAAGCATCAACGATATGTTTAGTAAAAGCTTTGTTTTGATTATAAGCATGAGGAGAATTCAACATGGATTGCAACAAGGAAATACAATCTATTAGAGAACAATTATCATAATTAAATTCCTTGAAATCCAAAGGAGTGGGTTCATCGCTACTTAAAGTTTTGACCTCTCCAAACCCACTTTTATCAAATTTTGCATCGAGATCTAAAAACTCCGAATCATTGGGATGCCTTTTAACTAAAGTTCGCTCATCTACAGTCCCATATTTATCAAGATTTATATTGGAAAACAAAGATTCAATAGTAGTCACATCAATCACTTTAAGATCGTCATCATTATTTTCACGGAAACTAGAAGAACACGCTTTTATAAACCAATCTTTTTTGGGACATTTACATCTGTGCCCCTAACTCAAATCCACTACTCATATTTGCCCCTAATTTTGAAGCATGCTCAAATTTGCCCCTCCGCCGTTAAGTCACTACTCAGAAATGCCCTTCCGTACAGTCCTGTAGCACTTTCCGTCCAATACTGTAGCACTTTCCGTCTGCTACTGTACACATGGGCCTTTGACGGTCAAAGGCCTTTGACTGGACGGAAGGGCATTTCTGAGTAGTGACTTAATGGCAGAGGGGCAAATTTGAGCATGCTTTGAAATTAGGGGCAAATCTGAGTAGGTGGTTCGAGTTAGGGGCAGAAATGCAAATGGCCCATCTTTTTTAGCACGCATCTTAGCGGTTCTTTCCTTGCACTCATCAATGGAAAATCTCATGGCTTTGAGAGACTCATTACTATCATGCTTGGGTGGAATAGATCTAAGTTTCAAAGAATCAACATCAAGAGAAATTCTATCCATGTTCCTAGCCAAATCATCAATCTTAAGCAATTTTTCTTCAATCAAAGCATTGAAATTCTTTTGCAAACTCATAAATTCTTTAACACTATTCTGAAAATCAGAGGGCATCTTATTATAATTTCCATAAGAATTTTTGTAGGAATTACCATAATTATTAGAGGAATTACTAGGAAACATCCTAGGATTAAAATTACCTCTATACGCGTTATTACAAAAATTGTTCCTACCAACAAAATTCACATCCATAGATTCATTATTATTTTCAATCAAAGTAGACAAAGGCATATCATTAGGATCAATAGAAGCACTCTTGCTAGCAAATAATTTCATAAGCTCGTCCATCTTTCCACTCAAAACATTAATCTCTTCAATCATATGCACTTTTTTACTAGTGGAAGATCTTTCGGTATGCCATTGAGAATAATTAACCATAATATTGTTTAGGAGTTTAGTAGCTTCTCCTAAAGTAATTTCCATAAAAGTACCTCCCCCGGCCGAATCTAAAAGATTTCTAGAAGCAAAATTCAATCCGGCATAAAAAATTTGTATAATCGTCTACAAATTCAAACCATGAGTAGGACAATTTCGTATCATCAATTTCATCCTCTCCCAAGATTGTGCAACATGTTCATGATCAAGTTTCTTAAAATCATAATATCGTTCCTAAGGGAGATGATTTTAGCGAGAGGAAAATACTTGGAAGTAAAAGCATCTTTACACTTACTCCATGATTCAATGCTATTTTTAGGCAAAGATGAAAACCAAGTTTTACCACGATCTCGAAGCGAGAACGGAAATAGCTTCAATTTAACAATATCATTATCCACATCTTTTTCCTTTTTCATATCACACAAATCAACAAAATTATTTAGATGGGATGCGGCATCTTCACTAGGAAGGCCGGAAAATTGATCTTTCGTAACAAGATTCAGCAAAGCGGCATTAATTTCACAAGATTCCGCATTAGTAGCGGGCGCAATCGGAGTACTAATAAAATCATTATTATTGGTTTTGGAAAAGTCACACAATTTGGTATTCTCTTGAGCCATCGTGACAAAGCAAGCAATCCAATACACGAGCACACAAAAAGCAAACGAAGAAGACGAACGGAAGAGGCACGAAGAGAAGGCAAATCTTTTCGAAAATCATTTTAGAAGTGGGGGAGAGGAAAATGAGAGGCGAATGGAGAATAATATAGTGCAAGAGATGAAAGTTTATGATGGGTACTTGGTATGGATTTACTTGGTGTAGATCTCCCCGGCAACGGCGCCAGAAATTCTTCCTGGTACTTCTTGAGCTTTCGTTGGTTTTTCCCTTTAAGAGGAAAGGGTGATGCATTATGTCTGCTAGAACTACGTCGGTATTTCTCCAAAGAGGAAGGGATGATGCAGCAGAGCAACAATAGGTATTTCCCCCAGTGATGAGACCAAGTTTATCAAACCAGTAGGAGAATCACGCAACACTATGTGAACGGCACCTGCACATAAATAACAAATACTCGCAACCCGACGTATTAAAGGGGTTGTCAATCCCTTTCGGGTAACGGCGCCAGAAATTGGCAAACGGACGTGAGAGAGTTGTAATAATTGATAGATCGAACGCCAAATAAAATAAAGTGCAGCAAGGTATTTTTGTATTTTTGATTTAATAGATCTGAAAATAAAAGGAAAGGAAAATAGATCACAAAGGCAAATAATATGAGAAATAGACCCAGGGGCCGTAGATTTCACTAGTGGCTTCTCTCGAGAAAAATAGCAAACGGTGGGTAAACTAATTACTATTGGGCAATTGATAGAACTTCAAATAATCATGACGATATCCAAGCAATGATCATTATATACGCATCACATCTAAGATTAGTAGACCGACTCCTGCCTGCATCTGCTACTATTACTCCACACATCGACCGCTATCCAGCATGCATCTAGTGTATTAAGTTCATAGAGAAACGGAGTAATGCAATAGGAAGGATGACATGATGTAGACAAGATCTATTTATGTAGAAATAGACCCCATCGTTTTATCCTTAGTAGCAACGATACATACGTGTCGGTTCCCCTTCTGTCACTGGGATCAAGCACCGTAAGATCGAACCCACTCCAAAGCACCTCTTCCCATTGCAAGATAAATAGATCGAGTTGGCCAAACAAAACCCAAATATCGGAGAAGAAATACGAGGCTATAAGCAATCATGCATATAAGAGATCAAACAAGACTCAAATAACTTTCATGGATAAAAAGATAGATCTGATCATAAACTCAAAGTTCATCCGATCCCAAAAAACACACCGCAAAACGAGTTACATCATATGGATCAACAAGAGACCATTGTATTGAGAATCAAACGAGAAAGAGGAAGCCATCTAGCTACTAACTACGGACCCGAAGGTCAACAAGAGAATACTCACGCATCATCGGAGAGGCACCAATGGACATGATGAACCCCTCCGTGATGGTGTCTAGATTGGATCTTGTGGTTTCGGACTCTGCGGTGGCTGAAATTGATTTTCTTCGACTCCCCTAGGGTTTCTGGAATATTGGGGTATTTATACAGCAAAGAGTCGGTTCAGGGGGCACCCGAGGTGGGCACAACCCACCAGGGCGCTCCTGGGCCTCCAGGCGCGCCCTGGTTGGTTGTGCTCCCCTCGTAGCACCCCTCAGCACTTCTTTGGCCCACTGGATCTCTTCTGGTCCAAAAAAATCCATAAAAAGTTTTTCTTCGTTTGGGCTCTGTTGGTATTGATTTCCTGCAATGTAAAAAACATGCAGAAAACAGCAACTAGCACTTGGCACTATGTCAATAGGTTAGTACCAAAAAATGATATAAAATGACTATAAAATTATTATAATACATCCAAGAATGATAATATAACAACATGTAACAATAAAAAATTATAGATACATTGGAGATGTATCAGCATCCCCAAGCTTAATTCCTGCTCGTCCTCTAGTAGGTAAAGGATAAAAACAGAATTTTTTATGTGGAATGTTGCCTAACATGTCATCTCATATTCTTTTCTTTATAGTATGGACATTTGGACTTTTATATTGTTCAAAACCATAGTCTAGTTTTGGCATGAGACTTAAATACTCAAGCATATCAACAAGCAACCATGTCTTTCAAAATATCAACGCTAAAATAAGTTACCCGTAGCCCATCGTGCTCAATCATTGATCCATTCATGGAACACACTCGCATATTGGCTACACCTATTGCTCAAGTACGATCATGGTGCCGCCTAGTTGGTGCTTTGTAAGAGAAGATGGAGACTCAAATTAAAATAAAAAAATTGCATAAAGTAAAAGAAAGGCCCTTCACGAGCGAAGTATGGATTTGTAGAGGTGCCAAAGCTCAAAGCAAAAATTGAGAGATAAAAACATTTTGAGAGGCATACTTTTCCCACCAACGAAAACGAGTTAGAGTTGCCAACACTTTCCATGCTAGATGTATCATAGACGGTTCCCAAACAGAAAGTAAAATTTGTTCCCTTTTCCACCATACTTTCACTTTCCATGGCTAACCGTATCCACGGGTGCCTTCCATACCAATACTTTTCAAGGAATTTATTATTTGAGAACATAAAGTAAATTCATTTTTCATTTTGGGACTGGGCATCCCTAATACCTTTGCCTTACTCTCATGCAATGACAAGTGAATAAACACTCATCGTGAGCATAACACATCTAGCATGGAAAATATTAGCCACCCCTCACCGCCTCACGTGTGGTACGAGCACACAAAAGAGAAATCTATTTTGAAAATTAGAGATGGAACATACAAATTTGCTTAGAACGGTAAAAGGATACCGCATGTAGGTAGGTATAATGGACTCATGTGGCAAAACTGGTTTAAAGGATTTTGGATGCACAAGTAGTGGTCATACTTAGTGCAAAATGAAGGCTAACAAAAGATTGAGAAGTGACCAACCAAGAAACGAATAATCTCATAAGCGAGCATTAAGCATAATTAACACCAAATAATGCACCAAAAGTAGGATATAATTTCATTGCATAACTATTGACTTTCGTGCTTCCATAGCGAATCACAAACCTTAACACCAATATTCTTACTAAAGCATAATTACTCATCAACATGACTCACATATCACATTATCATATCTTAAAACAATTACTAAGAATCAAGTTTATTTTTTCCAATGATCTTCATGAAAGTTTTATTATATCCTTCTTGGATATCTATCAGTTTGGAACTAATTTTCAAGTGTTGCTTTTGATAAGCTCAAACAAATATAAGTGAAGATCATGAGCATAATATTTCTTTCTCTCAAATTAATTTAAGTGAAGCAAGAGATAATTTCTTGAAAATTTTACTAACTCTCAAATAAATCTAAGTGAAGCAAGAGGGCATTTCTTCAAAAATACTAAAGCACACCGTGCTCAAAAAGATATAAGTGAAACACTAGAGCAAGTCCATAGCTCATAAAAATTTAAGTGAAGCATAGAGAGCAATTCTAACAAGTCATGGCATAATTTTGGCTCTCTCAAATAGGTGTGTCTAGCAAGGAATCAAGACTTAAAACACAAAGCAAAACAAGCAAAGACTCATACACTACTAGGGAAAACCCTAGTAGTAGTGCGGGTTTAATGCCCACTAGTAGCGCGGGCTGCCGCGCTACTAATAAGGCGCGACAGCTATTACTTAGCAGTAGCGCGTGCGACAAGCGCTACTTCTAAGACACATAGCGGCAGCGCTTGTTCTATCCTGCACTGCTGCTAATCTAGCTAGTTGCAGCGTGTTTACTATCCATCGCTACTAGTATTTTTTTTATTTTTAGTGTATTTATACGCCGTTATACAAATTTGGGTACAATACCAATTATGAGGTTTATATCATTATGTCCATAACAGTGCGTCAAATGAAGGTGGGTTAGGTTCAAGTGGAGGCAATATGTGGTGCATGTCAAAAGTATACTACTAATCCAAACTTGATCTAGTTTGGACTAGTAGTACTTTCGATGTGCACCACATGTTGCCTCCACTAGAATCTAATCCGCCAGCACAAGCTATTTAATCATCATCATAGTCATTACCACCAACATTATTTATTTAATCACCATAGTCATAGTGTAGCACATCATCATCTTCAAACTCATTCTAGCTAGCTAATCACGACCAACACTAGATGCGGTAGCTATCTAATCTCCACCAACACTAGCTATTTAATCATCATAGTCATAGTGTAGCACATCATCATCTTCAAACTCATTTCTAGCTAGCTAATCACTCGTGCTGTTCTCTCTCTCTCTCTCTCTCTCTCTCTCTCTCTCTCTCTCTCTCTCTCTCTCTCTCTCAGGTAAAATAACATAAAACATGTGTAGCTCTCCTCCTTCATCAAGTTGGAGCATGCAGATGAACCTGTCTCCTAATCGTGGGCTGCACTTCTGATTGCTGCCCCCTAGTACTTCTTTGCACTCCTCCATCACAAATTTGGTCCAGTCTTTCACAATTAAGCATTCGTCGCTTTTATAAATCCTAAATGCACTAAAGTGCATTGTAGGATATCTTGGCCGTAAGCTAACAATACTCATGGTACCTTTAGTCTAGTAATACCCATATTTTTGGGTTATTGATTTAAATTAAGATGAGTAATTAAATTTCTATTATCAGTTAAGTTATGCTAGACTCTTGTTTCAAAGAATTAAAATAGAACTGTAATTTTTGCATGCATAAAATATTAGATGAAAATAATTACACAATAAGTAAGTGTATGGATGTATGTACAAGCATCCATGCACTCACGTGTGTTGGTACTACAAACTAGGTAGTTATGAGGGAGTAGAGCTTTGCATGCATACGTGCACACGTAGATTATCAAGGAGAATAGTTTTAACTAGCACTACATGTATGTATTCATGAGAGGGCCAACGTGGCCTGATACTAGATGAGGCTAGGTTGTGCCGGCAGCACACTTAGATATTTAGGACAAAGAAATTGCTGCGTGGAGGTTTTGAATAGTGGTCAGGTTTGTTTGGCTTTTGCACAAGCAAAAGGGGCAGCAGTTCGAAGGGTCAAGGGGCAAGGGTCAAAGGCCATTGCGGCTTGATCTTTTACCAGGTTCTCCACGTAGACCAATGCATGCATGCCACATAATAGGTAGAGTCCAGATGATCGTGTGCTTCAAGAACAGCTCGGCTGAGTTCACTCTGGGCTCACCATCTATAAATAGTTGTTGCTACTCGTTTTCCACATCCTCATCACCAAGAGTGAGAACATGAGAGAAATAGAGCAAAGAGAAGATACCATAGGAGAGAGAGCATGAGAGAAATAGAGCATACCAGCGGGGAGAGCAAAGAGAAGAGAGATGAAGAATACATGTATGCATGCGTCCATGTTTGAAGATATATAGATCGTGTAGGTGCTGCTGAAGGAAAGAGTCGTGCCATACATCAGGAGTATATTAGTATATCTGCGTCTGTCAGATTACACATAAATATGATGGAGTTTCATCTTCTGGTAGAATATTATTCTAAAGGACAAATCATATTATCTGAGGCAAGTAGCTGCTTTGCTAACTCCCTAGTCCGTTATCTTCCTTGATTATATATTGCTGCCCCTTGAATCTTATTTATCCTCTGTTGATTCCTGTTTTATTTGAGAAGGACATTCCATTTGTTGAAGGACATGTTGTCCTTGATGATCCATTTTTTGATGGAAAGTCTGATATGAGAGGAACTCATGTAAAGGCATGGGTTTATTGTCTTGACTGATATTTCAGTGATCCTATAGCTGATCCAGCCACATGTCATATTCTGTGCATCTATATTGGTGTCACGACGGCGAAAATATTGTACCGGTCACAGTTCAGGTATGGGACTGTCTGAGTTCTCCGCTAAGGACAGACCTTGTTCAGGAAAGTGTCAGTGATGGATCTGTAGGAGCGACCGACATTAGGAGGTTCAGGTGTCCGGGTCTTAGTGGGTACAAGAGCTCTACTCTTCTGGAACCTGTGTGGTTCTAGTCGAGACTGTCGACGTCGGAGTACCACTCTTAAGAGCGTAAAAGTGTGGAATTTCACCGCTGTGACTCCCGAGTTGGGAAGCTTGCGGTCATGTGTGACGCCAATAAATTCCTTGTTGTATTCACTAAATCTACTATTTTTTGTTCTTTTGTCCATTTACATTAAGATACGATTCCAATGGTTATCACCTTGTTATCCTTTGAATTCAGTTTGTCTGTTGATCTACACCATCATACCATTGCTCCTTGTTGAATAGTGAACTATCTGCTTGCTGAGTATGACTTGTCGTACTCATCCTTGCTTCATCTATTTTTTTAGATGCAGACAATGTAACTTAAGCACGTCCGGAAGATGTCATCCAAGAATAGGTTGGACCAGTGGGTGGGAAACGAGTAGAGAATTTAATGTATTTTGCCTATTTGTAAATGTACAGGAGTTTGTATAGTCAATGTATGAGCTTTTGTGATCCACTGATGGTTTATGCCTGCTTTATAACGCCTTGCGTGACTATAGACCTTTGGCTATAGGTGTGCGGCGACTGTCTCGTCTAGGCCCGGTCTCGGGGCGTGACAAGTCTCGATCCCGTGAGGCACAACATTCATCGGGAGTCCCTGTTGAAGAACATCGTATAGTAACATACTTAGCAATGAAGTTTAGCTTAAAAAATAATGTATGCAAAAGATGCACTGAGGACAAATAGTAAAAATCTTACCATCTTTCCTAAATAGATGTGACCGTAGTTCATTACGAACACTATTGGTCGCACGTTTTCAGTACTAACATTTCTAAGTGCAGGAAGAAAATTTGTCTTGACCGTATCAAGATCCTCAAGCCATGAAACATAATGACTTAGCTCCTCGCAGTTTAGTTCAGCTCCGGGACAATAGTAGGTCCTGTCTACCAAGAGCTGGACATGTTTGCTTGAACGGAAATAAGCTGACAATAGAAATTAGTTGTCAACTATTTTTGAATAAACAATATCAAAGACATAAATATGGTTGAGAAACTCACATAATGGTATAACTGGAGGCGCCTGCACATCGACCCAGATGTCGGTATTACCTTCAATATCATCTTCCAGATGAATATCAAAGGTGATAACCATATCAGGCTCAAATGCATAAGTCTTGCATAGTGCTCGCCAAGTTTTGCATCCAAAATAGGTGTAGTCGTCTGCGTTGTATAATTTTGCGTGGAAAATATAACCATGCTCGGTCTTCAAGTAAACTTTATTTACCTCCATAGTACGACTAAAACCTATCTTATCCAAGACAAAAACTCTTGCATGGCAGGGGATACGCTAGTAGAATAGTAAAAAAATTAAATTATAAGTTGAAGCAAATGAAGCAGATGTCATGCCTAATTATGAAAAAAGACTTGTCGTTGTGACTTATTGTATCCACTTCGAAGTTCACGTCCAGCTTGATTCTTAAATTATGAGTATTCAAATTAGCATGCATTCAATAAGCAAAAGTAAATCATCTCATGCGTCCGTACATCATCGAATATTATCACTAATACATCCCGAATGGTATCATACATATAACATCACTAATACAACTAAAACCCTAGCGCACAACGGGTATCGGCGCGGGCGGTGGACACCCAAAGAGAAGGAACCATCACAGGATCATAGCTCCAGTGAGATCCCTGGAGAACCTGCCAGGTATTGGAGAACCTGTGCTCCAACGCAAAGAAGTAGCGACGAACGTGCGCGTCCTCCTCACTGACATGGTGACGCACCACCTCCGCGGGGACCTCGAGCCTCTAGACCATCACTAGTCCATGCGACCGCCACCAAAGAAGGTTCGGGTCAACGACAGGCTGGCTCCTCACCAACTTGCGCCCCCGGTAGGTAGTGCCTCCCAGTACCACCCCGATGGAGCCTAGTCCCGGACATGGCCCATCTGGTGACGCAGGTGTCCTCGTCCGACTCGACGATGAGGATGCGGGATAGGCATCGTCGACGTCGATGCACGAAAAAATGCTTTAACTAAAAAATAACAACAAATGTGACATGTTCAACTAGTTCTATTAATTCAACTAGTTCTTACGATTAACTCTAGTCAATTAATTCTCTACCTAATAAAATGAATAATGACATAAAAAAGGCCTATGCTTTGCAGGAATGTTGACTCCTTCCCGGTGCGGCAAATCCCGGGCACTCGATATGTCCTAGTTTGTAGCACAAGTCATGCCGAAATTCATGGAAAATTTCGGCATGACTTTTACTAAAAAGTGGAAAAATCGAGAACCTGAAATTTGCCGGAACGGAAATGAATCAACATTCCGGCAAAACATAGGCCACTCGACTTCGTTCCCTGGAAACAACAAAGCCACTTGGGCACAATCGAACCACTACAATAATGGACTATGCAAATGAACATCAATGACATATATCATATAACAACAGTCTTGTTTTTTGTTTACATAGAAACAATTAGTTTAACCAAGTTTTTGAAAGAAACACAATTCTTTTTTTTGTTTTTGAATGAAATTACTGTTTAGGCATTTTCATAAAAATTTGCCCTAGCTAGATCCTAAAAAAAATTGCTAATAATTTTTCCTAAATGCTAAAAAATGCCTACTGCCCTAAACAAATCTAGGGTTCATATGAACACCTAGGGTTCATATGAACATCAGCACAGCATCAACACATATATGAATTACCCTAGCAGAGAGAGAGGAGGATAGGGGAGAGGAGAGGCAGAGCCTTACGGTGACTGCGACGACGGAGGGGCAGGCGGCGTCGAGGACGGGGTCGGGGCTCGGGCGCGCGGCGGAGGGCGGCGTCGATGTCGGTGAAGAAAATATGCCCTAGAGGCAATAATAAAGTTATAATTTATTTCCTTATTTCATGATAAATGTTTATTATTCATGCTAGAATTGTATTAACCAGAAACATAATACATGTGTGAATACATAGACAAACATAGTGTCACTAGTATGCCTCTACTTGACTAGCTCATTAATCAAAGATGGTTATGTTTCCTAACCATAGACATGAGTTGTCATTTGATTAACGGGATCACATCATTAGGAGAATGATGTGATTGACATGACCCATTCCGTTAGCTTAGCACTTGATCGTTTAGTATGTTGCTATTGCTTTCTTCATGACTTATACATGTTCCTACAACTATGAGATTATGCAACTCCCGTTTACCGGAGGAACACTTTGTGTGCTACCAAATGTCACAACATAACTGGGTGATTATAAAGGAGCTCTACAGGTGTCTCCAAAGGTACATGTTGAGTTGGCGTATTTCGAGATTAGGTATTGTCACTCCGATTGTCGGAGAGGTATCTCTGGGCCCTCTCGGTAATGCACATCACTATAAGCCTTGCAAGCAATGTAGCTAATGAGTTAGTTACGGAATGATGCATTACATAACGAGTAAAGAGACTTGCCGATAACGAGATTGAACTAGGTATTGAGATACCAACGATCGAATCTCGGGCAAGTAACATACCGATGACAAAGGGAACAACGTATGTTGTTATGCGGTTTGACCGATAAAGATCTTCGTAGAACATTTAGGAGCCAATATGAGCATCTAGGTTCCGCTATTGGTTATTTACCCGGAATAGTTCTCGGTCATGTCTACATAGTTCTCGAACCCGTAGGGTCCGCACGCTTAAGGTTTCAATGACAGTTATATTATGAGTTTATGAGTTTTGATGTACAGAAGTTTGTTCAGAGTCCCGAATGTGATTACGGACATGACGAGGAGTCTCGAAATGGTCAAGACATAAAGATTGATATATTGGACGACGATATTCGGACACCGGAAGTGTTCCGGAGAAGTTTCGGTTAAAACCGGAGTGCCGGAGGGTTATCGGAAACCCCGGGGGAACTAATGGGCCTCGATGGGCCTTAGTGGAGAGAGAGGGACGGCCTAGGGCAGGCCACGCGCCCCTCCCCCTTTGGTCCGAATTGGACTAGGAGAGGGGGCGGCGCCCCCCCTTTCCTTCTCCCTCTCCCTCTCCTTCCTTCCCCCTCTCTCCCTTTAGGTGGAAACCTACTAGGACTTGGAGTCCTAGTAGGATTCCCCTCTTGGGGGCACACCATAGAGGGCCAGCCGGCCTCCCCCTTGCACCTTTATATACGGGGGTAGGGGGGCACCCCAAGAACACAACAGTTGATCTCTTGATCTCTTAGCCGTGTGTGGTGCCCCCCTCCACCATAGTCCTCGATAATATTGTAGCGGTGCTTAGGCGAAGCCCTGTGACGGAAGAACATCAAGATCGTCACCACGCCGTCGTGCTGATGGAAATCTTCCTCGACACTTTGCTGGATCGAAGTCCGGGGAACGTCATCGAGCTGAACGTGTGCTAGAACTCGCAGGTGCCGTAGTTTCGGTGCTTGATCGGTCGGGCCGTGAAGACGTACGACTACATCAACCGCGTTGTTATAATGCTTCCGCTTTCGGTCTACGAGGGTACGTGGACAACACTCTCCCCTCTCGTTGCTATGCATCACCATGATCTTGCGTGTGCGTAGGAATTTTTTTGAAATTACTACGTTCCCCAACAGTGGCATCCGAGCCTGGTTTTATGCGTTGATGTTATTTGCACGAGTAGAACACAAGTGAGTTGTGGGCAATATAAGTCATACTGCTTACCAGCATGTCATACTTTGGTTCGGCGGTATTGTTGGATGAAGCGGCTCAGACCGACATTACGCGTACGCTTACGCGAGACCGGTTCTCCCGACGTGCTTTGCACAGAGGTGGCTAGCGGGTGTCAGTTTCTCCAACTTTAGTTGAACCGAGTGTGGCTACGCCCGGTCCTTGCGAAGGTTAAAACATCACCAACTTGACAAACTATCATTGTGGTTTTGATGCGTAGGTAAGAACGGTTCTTGCTAAAGCCCGTAGCAGCCACGTAAAATTTGCAACAACAAAGTAGAGAATGTCTAACTTGTTTTTGCAGGGCATGTTGTGATGTGATATGGTCAAGACGTGATGCTATATTTTATTGTATGAGACAATCATGTTTTGTAACCGAAGTTATTAGCAACTGGCAGGAGCCATATGGTTGTCGCTTTATTGTATGAAATGCAAACGCCCTGTAAATACTTTACTTTATCACTAAGCGGTAGCGATAGTCGTAGAAGCAATAGATGGCGTAAACGACAACGATGCTATGATGGAGATCAAGGTGTCGCGCCGGTGACGATGGTGATAACAACGGTGCTTCGGAGATGGAGATCACAAGCACAAGTTGATGATGGCCGTATCATATCACTTATATTGATTGCATGTGATGTTTATCCTTTATGCATCTTATCTTGCTTTGATTGACGGTAACATTTTAAGATGATCTCTCACTAATTATCGAGAAGTGTTCTCCCTGAGTATGCACCGTTGCGAAAGTTCTTTGTGCTGAGACACCATGTGATGATCGGGTGTGATAGGCTCTATGTTCAAATACAACGGGTGCAAAACAGTTGCACACGCCGAATACTCAGGTTAAACTTGACGAGCCTAGCATATACGGATATGGCCTCGGAAGACGGAGACCGAAAGGTCGAGCGTGAATCATATAGTAGATATGATCAACACAATGATGTTCACCATTGAAAACTACTCCATCTCACGTGATGATCGGACATGGTTTAGTTGATTTGGATCACGTGATCACTTAGATGACTAGAGAGATGTCTGACTAAGTGGGAGTTCGTAAGTAATATGATTAATTGAACTTAAATTTATCATGAACTTAGTCCTGGTAGTATTTTGCAAATTATGTTGTAGATCAATAGCTCGCGTTGTTGCTTTCATATGTTTATTTTGATATGTTCCTAGAGAAAATTATGTTGAAAGATGTTAGTAGCAATGATGCGGATTGGATCCGTCATCTGAGGTTTATCCTCATTGCTGCACAGAAGAATTATGTCCTTAATGCACCTCTAGGTGACAGACCTATTGCAGGAGCAGATGCAGGCTAGCTCAATATGATCACTACTTGATAGTTTAGTGCACCATGCTTAACGGCTTATAATCGGGACTTCAAAGACGTTTTGAACGTCATGGACCATATGAGATGTTCCAGGAATTGAAATTAATATTTCAAGCAAATACCCGAGTTGAGAGATATGAAGTCTCCAACAAGTTCAATAGCTAAAAGATGGAGGAGATTCGCTGAACTAGTGAGCATGTGCTCAGATTGTCTAGGTACTACAATTGCTTGAATCAAGTGGGAGTTAATTGTAACATCCCAAATTTTCAATTTGGCATGCTATACATACGTCATCCATGCATATCATATTTTATTGCATTTTCGTTTGCAATCCTCGAAAATCCTAAGCAACTCAAGGACCCTCGGAGAGAGTTGGGGATTTTCCGATTTTCATATTTGAATTTTTATCAAATAATGAAGTCAAGGATTTTCGATTTTATTATTTTTCTCTCCGGAAAAATATTTCATGATTAATAATGAATGAGAGGAGATAATATGACTTCTCCAAAAATAATTGAAATATCAGAGGAAAAATGTTAAAATCATTATTTGGATTTTATTTTATTTATTTGGAATTTTATTTGCCCTAGAGAAAAATTTGCATAATTTAAAAATTGCATTTTAGGGGCCAAGAAAAGTTCATCTTGTTCTAAATATTTAATTTAGGCAAAGAAAACTTGTTTTGGCGTTTTTAGATTTTTATTTATTTTCTAGGATTTTTTTATAAATTTTGGCAGAACGTTTAAAAAAAAGACGACCCGCGCCCGACTAGGCCAAAGGCCCACCAGCAAAGCAGGCCGGCCAGCCACCGCCGCCGCCTGCCTTTGTCTTGCTGCCATTGCCGTCGCCGCCTCGACCGAGTCCGAGCCGGACTGCTCCTCCCGCCGCCTTGCCCCCTCCTCCAAGACTCCGCCCGCCCCTTTAAATAGCCGCCACCCCCTCTCTAGCAACCACCGCCGCCCACCCCGACCCGAGCCCCGAGCCTCGAGCCGCCGCCGCCGCCGCCAAGTCGCTAACGCCTCCCGCTGCCCGCCCCTCGCCGAGCCACGCCGCCTCTAGCAGCCCTCGCCGCCCCTCGCCGAGCCCCGCCGGAGCCGCCCGCCTCGCCGGACGACCTCGCCGGAGGTAGCCCCCTCGTCGCCGGTTTTTCTTAAAGAACCCTTCGGTTTTTTTTTGAAAAACCCTAGCCGTTTTTTAATATAGAACGGTTTTATTTCTCCGGTTTATTTATTTTGTGAGCGTTCGCTCGTTCGTTCGTTTTACGAACGTGTTCGTCATTTAGTTTCTGCTAATGAACGTTCGTTCATTTAGCCGTTCGTCGTTTTCCTTTTATCGGATTTATTCCGCGATTATTCCGATCACGATTTCTGATCCGATGTTCAAAGTAGTATAACTTTTCGCTCGTTTATCGGAATCAGGCGATTCAAGCGCCTGCAGTTTCATCTCGAAACCCTCTTTCCGAATAGCCAACTCAAACCAGTTTTTGCCTCTGTAAAATTTGACCCTAGTTCAGATTAGTAAATGGATCTTGTTTCTTTTGCCGTTTGAGTTTCATTGCTCCGTTTGGTTTGATTTTTCTCGTGAACCGGAGTTCTTAAGTTGAACTCTCTGGTCAACCTCTTTCAGTTGAAGTTTCGTTTGTGCATCTTTGCTTGTTGCTTATGTATGTATTGTTTGCTTGCGATAGAATTCCCGGAGTGCGAAGCGTGTTACTACGAGTCTCTAGGATTCACGGATCGTCAGCAAGGCAAGTAACACTTGATCATATTCCCTTTCATACCCAGTTTTTATGCATTAGTTCAACCGCCAAACATTGCATGGTTAGGATGTCATTAATTTGTGGGTTGGGAAGTAGATGATGAGGCAGGAACCTATTGCCCCGTTACTATCAAACCCTTGGGACTTACGTCTACGTTATGCTTATTTTGCCATGCTATGCTCGTAGACGTGGTTTGGGTTTGAGAGACATTCACGACAGATGTGAGATTGTTAATTAATGGTTTACTTTAAGGTGGCAACTTAAATACACATCCTGGTGGATTGAGGCACCGGGGAACCCAAGTGTTGTCTGTTTTATTTTGAAATCCCGGGTACCGTGTGATCTTCCTATGGACCGCCACCTGTGCTCAAAGGGAACTGAGATTATTCATACTAGAAACTTCCGTGTGCAGCCACAAGCTATTATGGGCTCTAGCATAGTTGAGTAAGTTACGTGAAGCTCTTGAAGAGGTAGATCAGCAGGTAGTGGGTTTTGTAGGTTTGGTATGATCTATCCGGAGTAGAGAGTTAATGTTTCCGAAAGACTGTGTCTCGGTCATCCGTTTCTCAAACACCATGCAGTGCGAGAAATCAACGGAGGCGATTGAGTCTTGTGGGGAAAAGTGCGCAAACCTCTGCAGAGTGTACAATCTTATCATGGTTAGCCGTGTCCCTGGTTATGGACAATTCTGAGTATCTAGTACTTGAGTAATTGCATGTATCTCATCACTCTAAATTAATATTGTTGGGTTGTTAATTACTTTAATTGGGATTGAGTTGGGGTTATACCTTCTCAATGATGTTTCAACCACCATGATAGTTAAATTAAAATTTATTCCTTTGATGTAGGGAAAAATTGGCTTTTCGCAAAGTCAGAATCAGAGAGCTTTCCACCAGCTAAATATGCATGTAGTGTTAGCATTATTCTGTTATTGCTCTATTGTGTTACTTTGCCAAGATATTCCATGTGCTGACCTGTTCTCGGGCTGCAACGTATTATGTTGCGACTTTTCGACGAGGAGTAAGGTTCGATAGGTCGTTGCCGTGCAGCTCAGCTATGTCGTTGGAGTTGATGGACTCACTTTATCTTCCAAGCCTTCCGTTGTTATCGTATTAGATGGCCTTAAGCCATATTATTGTAATAAGTTCTCTTTTGAGACATTCGATGTAATAAGTGTGTGATTGCTACTCTGTTATAAATCCTTTGAGTAATCGTGTGTCAAGATTACCGATCCAGGGATGACACGGAAGCACAGAGACTTGACCATCTGAGGTCGGGTCGCTACAAGATGGTATCAGAGCACACGCTGAGTGTAGGACACGACCACTAAGATAAAACCATAGATCACTCTTCTCTACTCATTTCTGACTCCTCTCCATTTTTCCACCCTTTAGTATGACGGAGATGAAGTACAAGTTTGCACAACCGGATGAAGACACACCTTTTGGACGCCACTTGAAGGAAGTCACTAGGTACCTGAACATTGGAATACCAAGCTTCACTGGGACGTACAATGCCACCTTACCAGAAGAAGAGTGCTGGAAGATTCAAGCTCTAGTTCCCGGAAGGACGTTTGCGCCAAGCACGGAGCCCATAGTGTGTGTTTTCAATGCACCAACATGGAGTTTGGGAAAGAGTATGGCAGCTCACATTTCCATGGGACACATTGGAGAAGTCTATAATAGGGAGCTTAAAGATACCATATATCAAATATGTGGGCGCCGAGACGAGCAATGAGAAGTAATCAGCACCAAGAAGGATAGGTCCATTGCAGCTTACATCCAGGAGCTAAACTAGCACATTCGACGTCAAGAGAACCAGATGTGCGCAGACATGATGGATTTGCAGAAGGAGAAAACTAGAATCATCGAACTGGAGGAAGAACTCAAGTTTACACGCGATGGATATGAGGAAGAAATCAAGACCCTACTGGAGAAGAATGACGACCTAGTCAAGAAGATCGGAGTCTTCATGGGAGGACCAGCACCGAAAGAAGAGGAAGAAGATCCCACTTGTCCGGACAACTACATCATCATCGACGACACCGACTCTAATCCAAGTGATGATGACTATGAAGACGAAGCTGGAGCAGACATCAAGGAGTCTTCCACCGATCAAAGTTTCTAGATGACCACCATATAATAGTAGTATTCCCTCATGTAATCAGTAGTAGATGAGCACTTATGTGATAGTCCTAGACCGTTTTGTATGCCCTTGCTTGATTGAATGAATGTGTGTGCCTGCCTCATGTGCATATGGGTAGTGTTTTCTCGCTAGACCTCTTTCTATTCTAATCTCTTTCATCTAAACCCTCAGATGCCTCCGAGACGTGACCCCGGTTTTGTTTTCCCACCGAAAATCACCCAGCTGATCCAGCAGCAGAATGCCTTGATGCAATTGCTAGTTCAGAACCAGGGAAATGCCAACAACAACAACAACAACAACAACAACAACCCGCCGCCAGTGGACAATTTAGCCCGTTTTCTGAGGTTACAACCGCCGGTGTTTTCCAGTAGCACCGAGCCAATAGTTGCTGATGATTGGCTACGCCGTATTGGAAGGGAGTTAACCACCGCAGGATGCACGGATGCTGAAAGGGTGTGCTTTGCCGCACATCAATTGGATGGACCAGCAGCTGCATGGTGGGAGAATTACACGGCTACTTTTCCTATAGCCAATGTCACTTGGGACCTGTTCCAACAAGCTTTTCGCACGACCCATGTCTCAACTGGAGCCATGCAAATGAAGAAGCGTGAGTTTCGCAACTTACGCCAGGGGAACCGTACTGTGGCCCAGTACGTGGATGAGTTTAGCAAGTTATCACGCTATGCCCCTGATGATGTGGCCACAGATGCCGCAAAGCAAGGGAAGTTTATGGAAGGGCTGAATGATGAGATGAGTATGCAGTTGATGGTGGCAACTTTCAACAACTACCAGGAGTTGGTAGATAAGGCCCTAATGATTGAAGGAAAGCAGCAGCAAATTGAGAGCCGAAGAGGAAATATGGACAAGGGAAGTACAACTCAGAGCTCACCGAAGCCTCGCTTAACCCGAACTCGGGAGGACTTGTTCATAACCATGGAGGACATAACCATACTTTGGAGGAGGATCGATAATCAAAATGGTGCGAAGAACGGAATGGGAATGGAGTCAACAATAATCGAATCGCTCTAACCCAGCTACACCCGCCAAGAGGGACTTAAGCCAAGTTGTTTGCTTCAAGTGCGGGAAGACAGGCACTATGCCAATGACTGCCTCAAGGAAAGAATGGAAATGGAAATGGAAACGCTGGGAAGAAGCCCAATCCATTCAACAAAGGACAAGTGAACCACGTTAACGTGGAGGAAGTTGAAGAGCAGCCGGACGCGTAATAGGTAAGTTTTGGTTCACCATTTACCGCTATTGTTCTTTTCGACATCGGTGCATCGCATTCATGCATATCAAGGGGATTTGTGGAAAAGTTTAAGTTACCAACCCAAACCCTTAGGACCCCTCTTCTAGTGAGCTCGCCTGGAGCAGAGTATATGGCTAGCAGATGGTGCCCCCAGATACCCCTAATCATTGGCACGCATGTTTTTCCGTCTGACCTAATTATCTTGGAGTCGCAAGGATTGGATGTGATATTAGGTATGGACTGGATGTCAAAGTATGGAGGAAGTATTGACTGTGCTAGCAAGTCAATTTATCTTACCACCCCAGAGGGAAAAAGGATTAAGTATGTATCTAGGCATGTGCCTAGGAGGAGCCAAGTGAATGCCCTCACGGGAGTTGTACAGGAGGAAGTACCTGTAGTAAAGGATTAACCGGATGATTTTCCAGAGGAGTTACCAGGCATGCCACCGGATTGAGACATCGAGTTTCTGATAGAACTATTGCCAGGTACAGGGCCAATATCAAAGAGACCCTACCGGATGCCCGCAAATGATCTGGAGGAAATTAAGAAGCAGATCAAGGAGCTATTGGAGAAAGGTTACATTCGTAGAAGTTCATCACCTTGGGGAGCCCCAGTACTTTTGGTTGAGAAGAAGGATAAATCCCTAAAGATGGTTGTTGATTACCGAGCTCTGAATGAAGTAACGATAAAGAACAAGTAACCATTACCAATGATTAATGATCTGTTTGATCAGTTGCAAGGAGCTGAGGTGTTTTCGAAGATTGATCTACGATCAGGATACCATCAGCTGAAGATCCGAGAGAAGGATATACCAAAGACAGCATTTACCACACGGTATGGATTATATGAGTATACGGTCATGTCATTTGGACTGACTAACGCCCCTGCCTATTTCATGAGTATGATGAACAAAGTGTTCATGGAGTATTTGGACAAGTTTGTTGTGGTGTTTATTGATGATATTATGGTTTACTCGAAGAACGAAGAGGAGCACGCGGAACACTTGCGTTTGGTTCTCGAGAAACTCAGGGAACACCAGTTATACGCCAAATTCAGCAAGTGCGAGTTTTGGTTGAAGGAAGTTGGATTTCTTGGGCATGTTATATCCGGAGACGGTATAGCAGTAGATCCCAGTAAGGTTCAGTCAGTCACTGAATGGTTGGCACCCACTTCAGTCAGCGAGATTCGCAGTTTCCTTGGACTGGCAGGATATTATAGGAGATTCATTGAGAACTTTTCCAAGATTGCTAAGCCAATGACTGAATTGCTAAAGAAGGATACCAAGTTCAAATGGACAGAGGATTGTGAGACAAGCTTTCAAGAGTTGAAGAAACGGTTGACTACAGCCCCAGTGCTGACATTGCCAGATATACATAAGGAGTTTCAAGTGTATTGTGACGCCTCTCGCTTGGGACTTGGATGTGTTCTTATGCAGGACGGAAAAGTTTTTTCGTATGCCTCACGACAACTGAAGCCACATGAGTTGAACTATGCCACGCATGATTTGGAGTTAGCAGCTGTAGTACATGCGTTGAAGACCTGTAGACATTATCTTATTGGAAACCGTTGCGATGTGTATACGGATCATAAGAGTTTGAAGTACATTTTCACACGTATGAGTTAAACCTCGATGAGAGAGATGGCTGGAACTTATAAAGGATTACGATATGAAGCTACACTATCATCCAGGAAAGGCCAACGTCGTAGCAGACGCTTTGAGCCGGAAGAGTTATGCCAATATCCTTGAAAGTAGAGGACTACCAAAGGAGTTAGCTGAGGATATTATGGAACTTCGATTGGAGATTGTTCCAAGAGGTTTTCTTGCAACAATGGAGGTTCAGTCGACGTTATTGAACAAGATTCGAGAAGCTCAGAAGGAGGACAAAGGGATTTCTGAGATAAGAGAGAAGATGGGCGAAGGTAAAGCCAAAGGTTTTCGCGAGGATGAGCACGATACCTTGTGGTTTGAGGGCCGGATCTATGTGCCCAACAATTCGGAGATCAGGAAGTTAATACTTCAGGAGGCTCATGACTCACCATACTCGATTCACCCGGGAAACACCAAGATGTATTTGGACTTGAAGGAACATTTCTGGTGGACTGGTATGAAGAAGGATATTGCCGAGTATGTAGCCGTTTGTGATGTATGTCAAAGAGTGAAGGCAGAGCATCAAAAGCTAGCAGGACTGTTACAGCCTATGCCAATACTCGAATGGAAGTGGGACAAACTTGGCATGGATTTTATCACCGGATTACCCAGAACCAAAGCAGGATATGATTCAATATGGGTAGTTGTGGATCGTTTGACCAAGGTAGCTCACTTCATCCCAGTGAAAACAACTTATACAAGTGCCAAGTTGGCCAAAATATATATGACCAGGATCGTATGTTTGCACGGAGTTCCGAGGAGCATCGTATCAGATAGAGGAACACAGTTTACTTCAAAGTTTTGGCATCAGTTACACCAGACTTTGGGTACCATATTGGAGTTTAGTACCGCGTTCCACCCACAGACGGATGGACAGACAGAGAGAGTCAACCAGATTCTGGAAGACATGTTGAGAGCCTGTGCGCTAGATTATGGATCTAGTTGGGATGATAATTTGCCGTACGCAGAGTTCTCGTACAACAACAGTTACCAGGCCAGTTTGAAGATGGCACCGTTCGAAGCTCTGTATGGACGCAGATGTAGAACACCATTGATGTGGGATGAGGTTGGAGACCGTCAGTTGTTTGGACCAGATTTAATCAAGGACTCAGAGGAGAAGCTTAAACTGATCAGAGACAGACTAAAGATCGCTCAGTCTAGACAGAAGAGTTACGCAGATTCAAAACGCAAGGAAGTAACCTATGAAATTGGAGACAGAGCCTATCTGCGAGTATCACCCTTGAGGGGAGTGAAACGTTTTGGAGTAAAGGGAAAGTTAGCCCCAAGATTTGTAGGACCGTATCGTGTTTTGGAACGGATGGGAGAAGTTGCCTACAAGCTAGAGTTACCCGAAGGATTGCCAGGAGTGCACGATGTGTTTCACGTATCACAGCTGAAGAAGTGCCACGCTGAGATGGCCGACATATCGTTAAATGATACAGTGCCCCTAGAGGCGATACAGTTGGATAGTAATTTGACTTACGAGGAGAAGCCAGTAAAGATTCTTGATTTCGACAGCCGAGTCACTCGCAGCAAGGTTATCAAGTTTTGCAAAGTTCAATGGAGCCACCATACCGAGGAGGAAGCCACCTGGGAGCGAGAAGATGATATCCGCAAGGACCATCCGCACCTATTTTCTAGCCGACCCGAATCTCGAGGGCGAGATTCATCTTAAGGGGGGTAGGTTTGTAACATCCCAAATTTTCAATTTGGCATGCTATACATATGTCATCCATGCATATCATATTTTATTGCATTTTCGTTTGCAATCCTCGAAAATCCTAAGCAACTCAAGGACCCTCGGAGAGAGTTGGGGATTTTCCGATTTTCATATTTGAATTTTTATCAAATAATGAAGTCAAGGATTTTCGATTTTATTATT
Source organism: Aegilops longissima (assembly GCA_021605205.1). Lineage (NCBI taxonomy): Eukaryota > Viridiplantae > Streptophyta > Magnoliopsida > Poales > Poaceae > Aegilops > Aegilops longissima. Next base: position 535,546,497 of record CM038678.1, read on the forward strand.
TTCTCTCGGAAAATATTTCATGATTAATAATGAATGAGAGGAGATAATATGACTTCTCCAAAATAATTGAAATATCGGAGGAAAATGTTAAAATCATTATTTGGATTTTATTTTATTTATTTGGAATTTTATTTGCCCTAGAGAAAAATTGCATAATTTAAAAATTGCATTTTAGGGGCCAAGAAAAGTTCATCTTGTTCTAAATATTTTATTTAGGCAAAGAAAACTTGTTTTAGCGCTTTTAGATTTTATTTATTTTCTAGGATTTTATTATAAATTTCATGAACGTTTAAGAAAAAATTTACCCACGCCTCGGGCCAAAGGCCCACCGAGCAGGCAGCCCAGACCAACCGCCGCCCGCCGCTGCTGTCTTGTGGCCACGCGCCCCGCGCCGGACCGAGTCCGAGCCGGACTGCTCCTCCCGCCGCCTTGCCCCCTCCTCCAAGCCTCCCGCCCGCCCCTTTAAATAGCCGCCACCCCCTCTCTAGCAACCAGCCGCCACCCACCCGGACCCGAGCCCCGAGCCCGAGCCGCCGCCATCCCAAGTCGCCGCCGCCTACCGCGCCGCCCCTCCCCTCGCCGAGCCCCGCCGGAGCCGCCCGCCCTGCCGGACGACCTCGCCGGAGGTAGCCCCCTCGTCGCCATTTTTTTAAAGACCCCTTCGGTTTTTTTTGAAAAACCCTAGCCGTTTTTTTATATAGAACGGTTTTATTTCTCCGGTTTATTTATTTTGCGAGCGTTCGCTCGATCGTTCGTTTTACGAACGTGTTCGTCGTTTAGTTTCTGCTAATGAACGTTCGTTCGTTTAGCCGTTCGTCGTTTTCCTTTTATCAGATTTATTCCGCGATTATTCCGATCGCGATTTCTGATCCGATGTTCAAAGTAGTATAACTTTTCGCTCGTTTATCGGAATCAGGCGATTCAAGCGCCTGCAGTTTCATCTCGAAACCCTCTTTCCGAATAGCCAACTCAAACCAGTTTTTGCCTCTGTAAAATTTGACCCTAGTTCAGATTAGTAAATGGATCTTGTTTCTTTCGCCGTTTGAGTTTCATTGCTCCGTTTGGTTTGATTTTTCTCGTGAACCGGAGTTCTTAAGTTGAACTCTCCGGTCAACCTCTTTCAGTTGAAGTTTTGTTTGTGCATCTTTGCTTGTTGCTTATGTATGTATTGTTTGCTTGCGATAGAATTCCCGGAGTGCGAAGCGTGTTACTACGAGTCTCTAGGATTCACGGATCGTCAGCAAGGCAAGTAACACTTGATCATATTCCCTTTCATACCCAGTTTTTATGCATTAGTTCAACCCCCAAACATTGCATGGTTAGGATGTCATTAATTTGTGGGTTGGGAAGTAGATGATGAGGTAGGAACCTATTGCCCCGTTACTATCAAACCCTTGGGAGTTACTTCTACGTTATGCTTATTTTGCCATGCTATGCTCGTAGACGTGGTTTGGGTTTGAGAGACATTCACGACAGATGTGAGATTGTTAATTAATGGTTTACTTTAAGGTGGCAACTTAAATACACATCTGGGTGGATTGAGGCACCTGGGGAACCCAGTGTTGTCTGTTTTATTTTTAGAAATCTCGGGGTACCCGTGTGATCTTCCTATGGACCGCCACCCAGGCTCAAAGGGAACTGAGATTATTCATACTAGAAACTTCCGTGTGCAACCACAAGCTATTATGGGCTCTAGCATAGTTGAGTAAGTTACGTGAAGCTCTTGAAGAGGTAGATCAGCAGGTAGTGGGTTTTGTAGGTTTGGTATGATCTATCCGGAGTAGAGAGTTAATGTTTCCAAAGATCGTGTCTCGGTCATCCGCTTCTCAAACACCATGCAGTGACGAGAAATCAACGGAGGCGATCGAGTCTTGTGGGGAAAAGTGCGCAAACCTCTGCAGAGTGTACAATCTAATCATGGTTAGCCGTGTCCCCGGTTATGGACAATTCTGAGTATCTAGTACTTGAGTAATTACGTGTATCTCATCACTCTAAATTAATATTGTTGGGTTGTTAATTACTTTAATTGGGATTGAGTTGGGGTTATACCTTCTCAATGATGTTTCAACCACCATGATAGTTAAATTAAAATTTATTCCTTTGATGTAGGGAAAATTTGGCTTTTCGCAAAGCTGTAACCGTAGAGCTTTCCACCAGCTAAATATGCATGTAGTGTTAGCATTATTCTGTTATTGCTCTATTGTGTTACTTTGCCAGCATATTCCATGTGCTGACCCGTTCTCGGGCTGCAACGTATTATGTTGCAGACTTTTCAGACGAGGAGTAAGGTTCGATAGGTCGTTGCCGTGCAGCTCAGCTATGCCGTTGGAGTTGATGGACTCACTTTATCTTCCAAGCCTTCCGCTGTTATCGTATTAGATGGCCTTAAGCCATATTATTGTAATAAGTTCTCTTTTGAGACATTCGATGTAATAAGTGTGTGATTGCTACTCTGTTATAAATCCTTCGAGTACTATGTGTGTCAGCATTACCGATCCAGGGATGACACGGAAGCACAGAGACTTGTATATCTGAGGTCGGGTCGCTAAATTAATCTTCTAGATAAGATAGTGATTGACAGAGTTCTCTAGTCACCATCACCAAGTTACTAGAACTTTGTGATGAACTATAGTATGCAAGGGATGACGGAAACGATTCCCGAGCTCTTCGTGATTGAGGGAGTCCTGGATTAGGGGGTATCCGGACAGCCGGACTATATACATCGTCCGGACTATTGAAGCGTGAAGATACAAGACTCAAGACTTCGACCCGTGTCCGGATGGGACTTTCCTTGGCGTGGAAGGCAAGCTTGGCGATCCGGATATTATATTTCCTTCCTTGTAACCGACTCCATGTAAACCCTAGCGCTCTCCGGTGTCTATATATACCGGAGAGGTTGGTCCTTAGAAGGCCGATCACAATTACAATCATACCATCATAGGATAGCTTCTAGGGTTTAGCCTTTACGATCTCGTGGTAGATCTACTCTTGTACTACCCATATCATCAATATTAATCAAGCAGGAAGTAGGACCTGGGTAAACATCTGTGTCCCTTGCTTCCTGTTACCATCAGCCTAGACGCACAGATCGGGACCCCCTACCCGAGATCCACCGGTTTTGACACCGCCATTGGTGCTTTCATTGAGAGTTCCTCTGTGCTGTCGCTGCAGGGCTCGATGGCTCTTCTAGTCATCGTCAACAACACGATCCCGGGTGAGACCTTTCTCCCCGGACAGATCTTCGTGTTCGCAAATTAGCCTCTTGGGCCAACTCGTTTAGCCATCCGAGCAAAACGACACCACGCCCGCCACGGATCAGGTTCAGAAACCTGAACTACACGGCGGACATTCGCGGAGACTGGATCTTCAACGGATTCGGGCCTATGCCAGGAGCGCCAGACCGTCACGATGAGCACGGCTTAGACCTGCTGTCGGACAAAGCTCGGGGTATCACCCCCGCAATATCCCCAGACCTAAATCCGGATCAGGCTGCGCTGCCTAAGGATGGAGGGACGGACCCCGCCCCACAGGTCGCGCACTCATCAGCGATTGAGCCGAACACGGGTCTTACCTCCGTGGTGACCTATGACTCCGGACCCCTGGATTCGTATCCAGACGTGGGTTCCAGTCCGCGCACTCCCGAGCCAGCCGAGCCAGGTTGGGCTCCGGTGATGGAGTTCACTTCTGCCGATATCTTCCAGCACTCGCCCTTTGGCAACATGCTGGACTCATTAAAGTCTCTCTCTTTGTTAGGAGGCTCCTGGCCGAACTATGTCCGGCTCGTGTGGGAGGCAGGAGATGAAGGAATTCATTGCCCACCCACCACCCACTTCATTGCCACGGTCGATGATTTAACTGAGGTACTGGACTTCGACTCCAAATACATCGACGGTATGGACGACGATGCAGGAGAAGTACATGAACCACCGCTCACTGGGCGGTGGACAACCACCTCTTCTTATGATATATATATGGTGGACACTCCGAAGGAAACAAATGGCGATGAGGCAACGGAGGATAAAACCTCAGGAAAAAAAAAGCAAAGAATGGGCGTCGTCGGCGCTACTCCAAGCCCCGCCACAGCAATACCGGCCAAGGAGACGAAAACAATCCGAATGGTGCCGAAGAAGAATACAACCCTGATCAGCCCTCCTTCGAGCAGGACGAACAGGAGGATGAGCAGGTCAGCCCAGAAAAACAGGCGACGAATGAATACCCGGAGGAGGACAGCTACATGCCCCCTCCGAAGACGAGATTAGCCTCGGTGACGACGAGTTCGGCGTGCCTGAGGATCCCGTAGAGCAGGAGCGCTTCAAGCGCCGGCTTATAGCCACTGCGAGGAGCCTGAAAAAGAAGCAGCAGCAACTCCAAGCTGATCAAGACCTGCTCACAGATAGATGGACTGAAGTCCTGGCAGCCTACGAATACGGTTTCTAGCGCCATACGGCTGACCGGCCACCTCGTGGCCAGGATAAAACGGCATATCAGTCCGCATACCAGCCAACACCCCCATGCCAACATACTATGGCCTGGGGAAACAAAACAGGACAGCCAAGATCGATCTACGGATCGCGGGGGTGCGCCTCGGCACGCGACGATGACCGTCACGCCGGATACACCTTCAACAAGTCCGGCCGGGCCGAATATAGCCACCCAGAGCAATTCGACCTGCGTAGCCACATAGCCCGGCACAGAGGCGCCGCGCACCCCCTCTGCTTCACTGACGAAGTAATGGATCATGAATTCCCAGAAGGGTTCAAACCCGTAAACATCGAATCATACGATTGCACAACAGACCCGCAAATGGATCAAGATTTCCTTCTCCACATTCACATGGCCCTTGGAGACGATCTACATGCCATCAAGTATCTTCCCTTAAGCTCAAAGGACCAGCCCGCATCGGCTAAACAGCCTGCCAAAGAAATTCCATTGGCAGTTGGGAAAACTTGGAAGACGATTCTCGACAACTTCCGTGGCACATATGTGCGACCACCGACGCTGATGACCTGAGCCACATTACTCAACAACCCGGAGAGTCAGCCAGGAAATTCTGGACTCGGTTCCTAACTAAAAAGAACCAAATAGTCGACTGTCCGGACGCCGAAGCCCTGGCGGCTTTTAAGCATAATATCCGTGACGAGTGGCTCGCCCGACACCTCGGCCAGGAAAAACCCAAGTCCATGGCAGCTCTCACAACACTAATGACCCGCTTTTGCGCAGGCGAGGACAGCTGGTTGGCTCGCAGCAGCACCACGCCACATTCTGGCACTTCGGATGGCCGCGACAATAACGGCAAGCCACGGCGTAACCGACAAAAGAGAAGGAATAACAACGACAACACTGAAGACACGGCAGTCAACGCCGGATTCAGCGGATCCAAGCCCGGTCAGCGGAAGAAGCCGTTCAAAAGAAATAATCAGGGACCGTCGATGCGGACCGCACATCGAGCACTGTGCTAAATTCATGGCACCCCAGACAAGCCAGCCAACCACACCAATAGATATTGCTGGGTATTCAAACAGGCTGGCCAGATAAATGCCGAAGACAAGGACAAGGGGCTGCACAGCGACGACGACAAGGAGCCCCAATGTCCGAACACGGGGGGACAGAAGAAATCCCCCCCCCCCTCCCAGGTGAAAATGGTCAACATGATCTACGCCACGCACATCCCCAAGCGGGAACAGAAGCGGGCACTACGGGACGTCTATGCGATGGAGCTAGTCGCCCCAAAATTCAACCCATGGTCAGCTTGTCCGATCACCTTTGATCGTAGGGGTCACCCTACTAGCATCCGTCATGGCGGCTCGGCCGCATTGGTCCTAGACCCAATCATCGATGGATTCCACCGCACACGCGTCCTTATGGACGGGGGCAGCAACCTGAACCTGCTTTATCAGGACACAGTGCGCAAAATGGGCATTGACCCTTCAAGGATCAAGGCCACCAAAACCACCTTCAAAGGTGTGATTCCTGGAGTAGAGGCCCGTTGCACGAGCTCTATAACATTGGAAGTGGTCTTCAGATCTCCGGATAACTTCCGAAGCGAAGAGTTAATCTTCGATATCGTCCCTTTTCGCAGTGGTTACCACGCACTGCTCGGATGAACCGCATTCGCTAGATTCAATGCGGTACCACACTACGCATACCTCAAGCTCAAGATGCCAGGACCACGCGGGGTCATAACAGTGAACGGAAATATGGACCGCTCTCTCCGAATAGAAGAGTATACTGCAGCCCTCGCGGCGGAAGTACAATGCGGCCTCCTCCGAAAAACCAATTTGGTGACAACAACTTCAAGCACCATCAAGAGAGTCCGGAGCACCCCGCAACAGGATCATCAGGCACGCCAAGAGCGCGACTAGCAGTCCGGCCTCCGCTTAAGCCCCATCAAAGCAGCATTCGTGCCACGCGTACACAATTACGCACTCAAGATACCATGGGCGTAGGCGGAGGTGCAACAACGACTCAGTCAACAGTGCGGGATAACTGCGACATACGTTCATAACCTGTCCTTCTTCTTTTTCAGAACAGTTCTTTAGAGCAGCCTCTTTAGAAGAGCCGGATTGTCGGACTTACATAGGAGAGAAAACCAAGGAGGCAACAGGCTTCGCGCACATAAGGAAACACCCAGGTGGAATCTATTTATGATCGTTATACCTGTTTTATATATCCATACACGGCCTGCCCCCGGACAGGACATGTTAAATAGTCCTATTTGTCTCCGCTTAATGCATTCATTGTAAACATACGCTTAAACGTATTTTCATCAATGGGAGATTATATAGAGTGTCAGCTCATTATTGTTATTTGAACATTTTTCTTACAAATGTTTCTTTGATATTGCATCCGTACACTTTGGTGCGGTCCGCTTGCCGAGAGCTTCCTATGGTGCCCGTTCTCGGCAACTAAAGTCCTAACACTTTAAACAAAGGCAGCACCCGAACTTATAGCACTATATGCATCAGCTCCGAATCATGTCTTGGGTCTACAGCTTGGGATAGCCTGCCCCTTGTTTTGGTACCTTACTTTCCGTTATATCAGCTAAGGTAGCGCAGGGAGAACTACTGCGACTGTGTCCCGATTCTTCCGGACGAGCACCTCAGTAGAGAAAGCCCAAAACTGACCAGCATGATGTGGCGAGAGCTGGTCGCTGTTTGAGAGGTCTTAAAATCCTTAAAGATTTTCCGCTTTAGGCGATAAATCAGCTTTGTCCGATCTAGGCGTATATAGCGCCCCAATTCGGCCTTCCGGATTCTAGGGGCTTCGCCGAAATTTAAAATTGTAGACTTCTATGGCTAAGTGAAATTTATAAAGCCGAATAGTCCGATTGCCTTGTTCGCTGCGCCGGATACCTCCTTAAGGGACCAAACATTTGGATAAAGAGTATCCGGGTTTTTCCAGGAACACCCCGGCACTAGTTGCATTGGGGCGAAGCCGACGATAGCCTACTTTCAAATTCTATAAACAGCCGCACAGAAGGTAATATTTTAAATCAAATAGTGCTACATAGCACAAGTAACTTCGTCTTTAAATTACAACAGCGGCAGAGGTACATTTAGTCAAAGATCTTGTCCTTGGAACACTCATCGGCCACGAGACGAGCACCTTTCATAACGCCATCATAATACTTCTTGGGATGGCGATGCTCCTTGCCCTCTGGCGGACCATCCTTCACCAGCTTCTCCGCATCCAGCTTGCCCCAATGCACCTTCGCGCGGGCTTAGGCCCGGTGGGCACCTTCGATGCAAACAGATCGCTTGATTACTTCAAGTCGCGGACAGGCATTCACCATCCGCTTGATCAGGCCGAAGTAGCTAGTGGGCAGGGGCTCACCAGGCCACATCCGGACTATGAAATCTTTCATAGCCACTTCGGCGGCCCTGTGGAGTTCGACCAACTGCTTCAGCTGGTCACTCAGAGGCATTGGGTGTTCGGCCCCAACATACTGGGACCAGAATAGCTTCTTGGTTGAGCTCCCCTCCTCGGCACGGTAGAACTCCGCGGCGTCTGGGACGCTGCATGGCAGATTTGCGAATGCCCCTGGAGAGCTCCGAATTCGGGTAAGTAAAAGAAACGCCTCCTCCACATGTTTGCTTTGCATAAAGAATTTCTTACCCGTCGTTATCTTTTTGGCCTCCTGGATCTCCTGCTGTGCCTTCTCGGCTTCGGCCTTGGCGTCTTTCATACTCAAAAGGGCCTTTGCAAGCTCATCCTCTTTCATCTTCAGATCATGCTCCATGGACTCGAACTTTTTGCCGAGGTCATGGAGCTCTTGCTATACCTCGCCCACTCTAGCACTTTGCTTCTCGCGCTCCTTGCATTCCAAGGCCGCTTTGTCTTCGGCCTCGGATAGCGCTTTCTTCAGGGACGCCACTTCGGCGGTGGACCCTGTCACACAGTCAGGACGCTTCGTCGTCAGACTAAATACTTTTATCTATCTTTACATATATAAGAGCGGAGAATCACTCACTTTTGCTCTCTTCGAGCCGCCTCTTCGTGAGATCGAGCTCTCCCTGTGCCTGCTCCAGGTCCCGCTTTAGTTCGGCAACCTCGGCTGTGCGGGCAGGAGCGGCAAGCAGCACGGCCTGCTTAGTCACAAAAACACTTATTAGACTCCTGCGGATTATAATTGACCCTCCGTTTGGCTATTCTTTCCGAACACCAAACAGAGTATCAGGGGCTACTACCTATCGTGGTAATTTCACACATTTTTATTACTTACCTCGAAGCCCGTCAGGAGGCTCGTGCAGGCTTCGGTTAGTCCGCTCTTGGCGGACAGAACCTTTTGAATCACCGCACTCATAAGAGTATGGTGCTCGTCATCCATGGAGGCACCTCAAAGCGCTTCCACCAGACTATCCGGCGCCACTGGCATTACGGAAGCCCTCGACACGGACGGCTCGCCCTCCATAACGAGGGGTTGCCTGCCTAAATCCGGAACCATCAAGGGTTCTGGAACAGTGTTCGGTCGAGAGTCCGCCTTGCTGCGGCTCTCATCAACGCGATCGGCGGGGATCTTGAACCCCGCGTGTCCGACATCTGGAACTCCGCCTTGGGGCGTCTCCAGGGTCACCTCCCCCCGCTCGGGGAACCTTCGGGACAACACCTCCGTGTCATCAGCAGGTTGAGGAGTGGTGGCCGTCGGGAGCGAGTTCATCTCTGAACCGCTCAGAGACCCATCCGAGGACGACACCTCCGGATGAGCCCTGGCCGGACTGCATAGATGTTCGGCGTTATTAACAACTATGAAGTAAAATCATGGTAGAGTGTGGACACTTACGATCGCGCTAGGGGCTTCCCCCTGGGCAGCCACTCTTCCTCTCTATGAGCGGCCATGGTAGAGTAGTCCGGAAGGGACGTCTTTCCCTTCTTGGGTGTCCCAGCCCCCCCCCTCCTGGACGGCTTTCCTCTTCTTCTTCTCCCCAGTGCGGGGAGGTAGAGTTTCTTCTTGCTTCCCCCCGCCTCCGCGGGAGGAATCTGTTTCATCGTCATCGGACGATGTGGGTATGACGGCCTTGCGTCGAGGGGCTCTCCCGGCCCCACGGCCCGTCTCCTCTGGCCTCTCATCCTTTCCGGATGGGGCTTCTTCTTCTTCTTCTTCTTCTTCCTCCTCTTCGGGGGAGGAGTGCGCCTCGTTGTCTTCGGACGAGGCTTCCGGCACAACCTTACGCCGGAGACCCTTCCAGGTCCCCGGGGCCTTCTTTTTGGCCCTCTTCGCCGGTGCCTCGTAGGGCGCCGGGATCAGCATCTCTGCCAGGAGAGCATTAGCTGGATCTTCTTGCTGTGGAGCCGAACAGTCAATCTACTCCGCTGTCTCCACATAGTCCTGATCAAATATACACAAATACTTAAGACTCCCCCATGAATGTATTGGGAAAAACCGAATCCAGTGATAGTCCTCGGATGTGGGAGGAGGTACTTCGGAGGCCTTGAACAACGCCTTCCACGCGTCTTTGTGCTTCATGCCGTAGAGCCTCTGAGCGTCTGGTGTTCGGCCGGGATGAACTCCCAGAGATTGAATGCCCGCCTTTGGCACAGAAGAATCCGGCGAACAAGCATGACCTGGATCACGTTCACAAGCTTGATGTTCTTGTCCTTCATGCTCTTGATGCAGGTTTGGAGTCCGGTCAGCTCTGTAGGTTCGCCCCAAGTCAGGCCCTTCTTTTCCCAGGAGGTGAGCCGCATGGGAGCTCCGGATCGGAACTCGGGGGCCGCCGCCCAGTTGGCGCCGCGTGGCTCGGTGATGTAGAACCACCCCGATTGCCACCCTTTTACGGTCTCCGCAAAGGAGCTGTTTAGCCAGGTGACGTTAGGCATCTTGCCCACCATGGCCCCTCCGCACTCTGCTTGTTGGCCGCTTACAATCTTCGGCTTCACGTAGAAGATTTGCAGCCACAGGCTGAAGTGAGGCCAGATGCGGAGGAAGGCCTCACATACGACGATGAACGCCGAGATGTGGAAGACGAAATTCGGGGCTAGATCATGGAAATCTAGCCCGTAGTAGAACATGAGCCCGTGGACGAAGGGGTGAAGTGGAAACCCTAGTCCACGAACAAAGTGGGCGAAGAACACGACTCTCTCGTGGGGTCTCGGGGTCGGAATGACCTGCCCAGTGTCCGGTAGCTGGTGCGCTATGTTTGCGGCCAAGTATCCGGCCGCCCGAAGATTTGCGATATGCTTCTCCTTGACGGTGGAAGCCACCCACTTGCCTCCTGCTCCGGGCATGTTTAGCTATGCGGAAAAGACTTGGGCTTGGGCGCTAGAGCTCGAGGGGGCAAGAGGGGGCAAAGGAGGAAGGAGGCGTGGGTAAAAATGGGGAAATCTTATCCCTTTATAGAGGCGACAAAAGCGGTGCGCCTCCCCACTTGCTCGTTGGGAATCGTTTGCTTCCCAAGGACCACGATTGATGATGTGGTGGGATTACCCGTACCCGTATTGATGAGAATCCCGTGATAAGGGGACACGATCTCTGCTTCGACAAGACGTGGCAAAGAAACCGCCTTGCAATATGCGCTGTGGCTGGTTGTGGGAAAACGGTTCGAATAATGACCCGACCGTAATGACACGCCGCGTTGCCCAAAAAGTTGTCAGCAGATTGCATTTGTGAAATACCATTCTCTCTACGGTGGCATGTGAAGATCATTTCGTGGATCCGGACACGGTTCAAATGTTCGATAACTACTTTGGAGTATTCAGAGGAGGAACCCGCCCTGCAATGCCGAAGACAAGACTGCGCGCCGGACTCATCGTCATTGAAGCCTAGTTCAGGGCTACTCTTGAGGAGTCCCGATTAGGGGTATCCGGACAGCCGGACTATATACATTGTCCGGACTATTGAAGCGTGAAGATACAAGACTCAAGACTTTGACCCGTGTCCGGATGGGACTTTCCTTGGCGTGGAAGGCAAGCTTGGCGATCCGGATATTATATTTCCTTCCTTGTAACCGACTCCATGTAAACCCTAGCCCTCTCCGGTGTCTATATAAACCGGAGAGGTTGGTCCTTAGAAGGCCGATCACAATTACAATCATACCATCATAGGCTAGCTTCTAGGGTTTAGCCTTTATGATCTTATGGTAGATCTACTCTTGTACTACCCATATCTTCAATATTAATCAAGCAGGAAGTAGGGTTTTACCTCCATCGAGAGGGCCCGAACCTGGGTGAACATCTGTGTCCCTTGCTTCCTGTTACCATCAGCCTAGACGCATAGATCGGGACCCCCTACCCGAGATCCGCTTGTTTTGACACCGACAGTGATGTTGAAATCGACAAAGGTAGAAATCAAGAAAGAGCATCAAGTGTTGATGATTGACAAGACCACTAGTTTCAAGAGAAGGGCAAAGGGAAAGAAAGGGAACTTCAAGTAGAATGACAAGCAAGTTGTCACTCCTGCGAAGAAGCTCAAAGCTGGACCAAAGCCTGAAACTGAGTGCTTACACTGCAAAGGAAATGGTCACTGGAAGCGGAAATGCCCTGAATATTTGGTAGATAAGAAGGATGGCAAATAGAACAAAGGTATATTTGATACACAGGTTATTGATTTGTGCCTTACTAGTGTTTATTGTAGCCCCTGAGTATTTGATACTTGTTCGGTTGCTGAGATTAGTAACTCTAAACAGGAGTTACAGAATAAACAGAGACTAGTTGAAGGGGAAGTGACGATGAGTGTTGGAAGTAGTTCTAAGATTGATATGATCATCATCTCACACTCCCTATGTTTTCGAGATTAGTGTTAAACCTGAATAAATGTTATTTGGTGTTTGCGTTGAGAATAAATATGATAAAATCATGTTTATTGTGATACGATTATTCATCTAAGATAGAGAATGAATTGTTATTCTGTTTACATGAATAAAACCTTCTATGGTCATACACCCAATGATGATGGTTTATTTAATCTTGATCATAGTGATACACATATTCATAATGTTGATGCCAAAAGATGCAAAGTTAATAATGATAGTGCAACTTATTTTTGGCACTGCTGTTTGGGTCATATCGGTGTAAAGCGCATGAAGAAACTCCATAAAGATGGATTTTCAGAATCACTTGGTTATGAATCATTTGATGCTTGCGAACCGTGCCTTTTTGGCAAGATGACTAAAACTCCATTCTCCGGAACAATGGAACGAGCTACTAACTTGTTGGAAATAATACATACCGATGTATGCGGTCCAATGAGTGTTGATGCTCGTGGCGGGTATCGTTATTTTTTGACCTTCACAGATGATTTGAGCAGATATGCGTATATCTACTTAATGAAGCACAAGTCTGAAACATTTGAAAAGTTCAAAGAATTTCAGAGTGAAGTGGAGAATCATCGTAACAAGAAAATAAAGTTTCTACAATCTGATCGTAGAGAAGAATATTTGAGTTACAAGTTTGGCCTTCATTTTTAAACAATGTGGAATAGTTTCACAGTTCACGCCACATGGAACACCACAGCATAATGGTGTGTCCGAACGTCGTAACGGCACTTTACTGGATATGGTGCGATCTATGATGAATCTTACCGATTTACCATTATCGTTTTGGGGTTATGCATTAGAGATAGCTGCATTCACTTTAAATAGGGCACCATCTAAATCTGTTGAGACGACACCGTATGAACTATGGTTTAGCAGTAAACCTAAGCTGTCGTTTCTTAAAGTTTGGAGTTGCGATGCTTATGTGAAAAAGGTTTCAACCTGATAAGCTCGAACCCAAATCGGAGAAGTGCGTCTTCATAGAATACCCAAAGGAAACTGTTGGGTATACCTTCTATCACAGATCCGAAGGCAAAACATTCGTTGCTAAGAATGGATCCTTTCTAGAGAAGGAGTTTCTCTCGAAAGAAGTGAGTGGGAGGAAAGTAGAGCTTGATAAGTAATTTTTACCTTCTCCCGAATTGGAAAGTAGTTCATCACAGAAATCAGTTCCAGTGATTCCTACACCAATTACTGAGGAAGCTAATGATGATGATCATGAAACTTCAGATTAAGATACTACCAAACCTCGTAGGTCTTCCAAAGTACAGTCCGCACCAGAGTGGTACGGTAATCCTATTCTGGAAGTCATGTTACTAGACCATGATGAACCTACGCACTATGAGGAAGCGATGATGAGCCCAGATTCCGCTCGCTAGCTTGAGGCCATGAAATCTGAGATGGGATCCATATATGAGAACAAAGTATGGACTTTGGTGGAGTTGCCCGATGATCGGCAAGCCATATTGTATCTGGATCTTCAAGAGGAAGACAGATGCTGATAGTAGTGTTACTATCTACAAAGATCGACTTGTCGCAAAAAGGTTTTCGACAAGTTCAAGGTGTTGACTACAATGAGATTTTCTCAACTATAGCGATGCTTAAGTCTGTCCGAATGATGTTAGCAATTGCCACATTTTATGAAATCTGGCAAATGGATGTCAAAACTGCATTCCTTAATGGTTTTTTCTAAAAGAAGAGTTGTATGTGATGCAACCAAAAGGTTTTGTCAATCCTAAAGGTGCTAACAAAATGTGCAAGCTCCAGCGATCCATCTATGGACTGGTGCAAGCATCTCAGAGTTTTAATATACGCTTTGATAAGTTGATCAAAGCATATAGTTTTATACATACTTGCGGTGAAGCCTGTATTTACAATAAAGTGAGTGGGAGCACTACCGCCTTTCTGATAAATATATGTGAGTCACATATTGTTGATCAGAAATGATGTAGAATTTTTTCTGGAAAGCATAAAGGAGTATTTGAAAGGAGTTCTTTAAAAGAAAGACCTCAGTAAAGCTACTTACATATTGAGCATCAAGATCTATTGAGATAGATCAAGACGCTTGATAAGTTTTTCAATAAGTACATACCTTGCCAAGATTTTGAAGTAGTTCAAAATGGAACAGTCAAAGAAAGAGTTCTTGTCTGTGTTGCAAAGGTGTGAAATTGAGTAAGACTCAAATCCCGACCACGGCAGAAAATAGAAAAGAGAATGAAAGTCATTCCCTATGCCTCAGTCATAGGTTCTATAAAGTATGCTACGCTATGTTCCAGACCTATTGTATACCTTGCTCTGAATTTGGAATGGGAGTACAATAGTGATCTAGGAGTAGATCACTGGACATTGGTCAAGAATATCCTTAGTGAGGACTAAGGAGATATTTCACGATTATGGAGGTGATAAAAGAGCCCGTCGTAAAGAGTTACATCGGTGCAAGCTTTTACACCGATCCAGATGACTCTAAGTCTCAATCTAGATACATATTGAAAGTGGGAGCAATTAGCTAGAGTAGCTTCGTGCAGAGCATTGTAGACATAGAATATTTGCAAAATACATACGGCTCTGGATGTGACAGACCCGTTGACTAAGCTTCTCTCACGAGCAAAACATGATCACACCTTAGTACTCTTTGGGTGTTAATCACATAGCGATGTGAACTAGATTATTGACTCTAGTAAACCCTTTGGGTGTTTGTCACATGACGATGTGAACTATGGGTGTTAATCATATAAAGATATGAATATTGGTGTTAAATCACATGGCGATGTGAACTAGATTATTGACTCTAGTGCAAGTGGGAGACTGAAGAAAAATATGCCCTAGAGGCAATAATAAAGTTATTATTTATTTCCTTATTTCATGATAAATGTTTATTATTCATGCTAGAATTGTATTAATCGGAAACATAATACATGTGTGAATACATAGACAAACATAGTGTCACTAGTATGCCTCTACTTGACTAGCTCATTAATGAAAGATTGTTATATTTCCTAACCATAGACATGAGTTGTCATTTGATTAACGGGATCACATCATTAGGAGAATGATGTGATTGACATGACCCATTCCGTTAGCTTAGCACTTGATCGTTTAGTATGATGCTATTGCTTTCTTCATGACTTATACATGTTCCTACAACTATGAGGTTATGCAACTCCCGTTTACCGTAGGAACACTTTATATGCTACCAAACGTCACAACGTAACTGGGTGATTATAAAGGAGCTCTACAGGTGTCTCCAAAGGTACATGTTGAGTTGGCGTATTTCGAGATTAGATTTTGTCACTCCGATTCGGAGAGGTATCTCTGGGCCCTCTCGGTAATGCACATCACTATAAGCCTTGCAAGCAATGTAGCTAATGAATTAATTACGGAATGATGCATTACGTAACGAGTAAAGAGACTTGTCGGTAACGAGATTGAACTAGGTATTGAGATACCAACAATCTAATCTCGGGCAAGTAACATACCGATGACAAAGGGAACAACGTATGTTGTTATGCGGTTTGACCGATAAAGATCTTCGTAGAACATGTAGGAGCCTATGAGCATCCAGGTTCTGCTATTGGTTATTGACCCGGAATAGTTCTCGGTCATGTCTACATAGTTCTCGAACCCGTAGGGTCCGCACGCTTAAGGTTTCAATGACAGTTATATTATGAGTTTATGAGTTTTGATGTACCGAAGTTTGTTTGGAGTCCCTAATGTGATTACGGACATGACGAGGAGTCTCGAAATGGTCGATACATAAATATTGATATATTGGACGACTATATTCGGACACCGGAAGTGTTCCGGAGAAGTTTCGGATAAAACCGGAGTGCCGGAGGGTTATCGGAAACCCCGGGGGAAGTAATGGGCCCCGATGGGCCTTAGTGGAGAGAGAGAGAGGGGCGGCCTAGGGCAGGTCGCGCGCCCCTCCCCATCTGGTCCGAATTGGACTAGGAGAGGGGGGGTGGCGCCCCCCATTCCTTCTCCCTCTCCCTCTCCTTCCTTCCCCCTCTCTCCCTTTAGGTGGAAACCTACTAGGACTTGGAGTCCTAGTAGGATTCCCCTCTTGGGGGCGCGCCATAGAGGGCCGGCCGGCCTCCCCCTTGCTCCTTTATATACGGGGGCAGGCGGCACCCCAAGAACACAACAGTTGATCTCTTGATCTCTTAGCCGTGTGCGGTGCCCCCCTCCACCATAGTCCTCGATAATATTGTAGCGGTGCTTAGCCGAAGCCCTACGACGGTAGAACATCAAGATCGTCACCACGCCGTCGTGCTGACGGAACTCTTCCTCGACACTTTGCTAGATCGGAGTCCGGGGAACGTAATCGAGCTGAACGTGTGCTAGAACTTGCAGGTGCCGTAGTTTCGGTGCTTGATCGGTCGGGCCGTGAAGACGTATGACTACATCAACCGCGTTGTTATAACGCTTCCGCTTCCGGTCTACGAGGGTACATGGACAACACTCTCCCCTCTCGTTGCTATGCATCACCATGATCTTGCGTGTGCGTAGGAAATTTTTTGAAATTACTACGTTCCCCAACAGTCGGGGTCGGTGGCGGCGTTGAGGCCGGGGGTGGCGTCGAGGTCGGGGTCGGGGCGGCCTCGAGGGTGTGCGGCAGCGGTGGTGAGGTGGAGGGCGGGGGCGGTGGTGAGGTTGAGGGCGGCGGCGGGTGGCGGCGGTAAGGTCAAGAGCGGCAGGGCGACGGCGGCGAGGGAGCAGTTGGGGGAGAGGGGGAAGTGGAGGGGAAGGACTTAGCAAAATTTTGAGCCCGCGCGGCCGGGGGTTAAGTCAAACTAGCAACTGCGGGTTTTGCCGGAACGCGCTACAGCTAAGTTAGCTATAGCGTGTCAAGCGAAACGCGCAGCAGATATTCCTTTCTGTTTTATAATATCAGTAGCGCTTTGCCCTGAAAAAATGCTACTTCTAAGTCTAAGCATGTAAAAACTTCAAATATATACATTGGTCATCATTGATCTTTTTTTGTAGAATCTAAATAGTCAACATGAATCCTCACAGTACCTGTATAGGCACTGGTGAAGATTCATATTGCAGCCACAAATCCTACACATATAGTTCAATGAAGACCAAGTGCTCGAGATAGTTTGAGAAGTAACATATTTAAGGTGGTAAACACATTGTTCGCTTAGCAGTATGGGACTAAACTTAGTTAGGTGCAATACTTAGCAGTAGCATGTTTTGAAGAAAAACGTTGCTACTAAGTACTTTAGCAGTAGCGCCGTCCTAGGAAGGGCGCTACTACTATATCTAGCCTGGGGGCAACGCCGTGGCAATTATAGTAGTAGTGCTTGTTTCACCTACACCGCTGCTGCTATCGTACTATTAGTAGCGTGGTTTTACGGAGCTCGCTACTGCTAACTAGCAGTAGCGTCTCTTTTTAAACTGCGCTGCTGCTAAGATTCTGTGTATAAGTTTTCCCTAGTAGTGATATCATACAAGATGCTCCAAGCAAAACACATAGTGTGTGACGAATAAAAATTTAGCTTCGAGTAAAATACCGATGGTCGTTAGAAGAAAGAGGGGATGCCACTCGGGGAATCCCCAAGCTTAGTTGCTTGCTTATCTTTGGATAATAGCTTGGGATGCCATGGGCATCCCCAAGTTTAGGCTCTTCTTAGTCCTTATTCCTTCATCCATCGTAACATCACCAAGAACTTGAAATTTTCAGTCACACAAAACTCAACAAAACCTTCGTGAGATCCGTTAGTATAAGAAAGCAAATAACTACTATAAGTACTGTTGAAACCCATTCATATTTTATTCTTGCACTATATCTACTGTATTCCAACTTTTCTATGGGCAAAACTCTTCAAAGAAAATCATAGAATCATCAAAACAAGCACACAACACAAAGAAAACAGAATCTGTCAAAACAGAACAGTCTGTAGTAATCTAGATATTTCGAATACTTCTGTAACTCCAAAACTCCTGAAAAAGTAGGGCAACACTGAGAAATTTGTATACCAATCTACTGTAAAAAAAGTCAGAATTTTTTGTTGCTTCTGTGATTTTTAAAAATTGTAACTCTAGATGCAAAAGTTCCTGTTTTTTTAGCAAGATCAAACAACTTTCTCCCAAGAAGATCCTAAAGGCTCTACTTGGCACAAAAACTAATTAAAACACAAAAAACACAATCATTACAATAGCATAATTTTGCAAACACTAAATAACAAAAAGAAAAAAGCAAAAATAAATTTTATTCATTGGGTTGCCTCCCAACAAGCGCTATTGTTTCACGCCACTAGCTAGGCATAAAGCAAGGATCTAAGTTTCGTCATCTTTGTTTCGAGATCCATAAGATGCCCTCATGATTGATTCATATGGTGGCCTGATACTTTTTCTAGGGAAGTGTTCTGTACCCTTCCTTAGCGGAAATTGGAACTTAATATTGCCTTCTTTCATATCAATCACGGCAGCGGTAGTGCGTAAAAATGGTCTACCAAGAATAATTGGACAAGACGGAATGCAATCAATATCCAGAACAATAAAATCTATGGGCACATAATTCCTATTTGAAAGAATAAGAACATCATTAATTCTTGCCATAGGCTTTTTAATAGTTGAATACGCCAAGTGCAAATTTAAAGAACATTCTTTAATATCGGTAGGACCAAGCACATCACATAAAGATTTAGGAATTGTAGAAACACTAGCACCCAAGTCACATAAAGCAAAAGACTCATAATTTTTAATATTGATTTCGATAGTAGGTTCCCATTCATCAAGTAATTTTCTAGGAATTGAAACTTCTAATTCCAACTTTTCTTCTAAAGCTTTCATCATAGCAGCAACAGTATTTTTGGTAAAAGCTTTATTTTGTTCATAAGCATGGGGTGAATTTATCATGGAGTGCAACAAAGAGATACAATCAATCAAGGAGCAACTATTATAATTAAAGTCTTTGTAATCCAAAAGAGTGGGCACATCACTAGTTTAAGTTTTGACCTCTTCGAACCCACTTTTACCAATTTTCTCAACAAGATTTTCACCCTCTGAATTATCGGGACGCCTTCTAACTAAAGTTGAATCTTCTCCAGACCCCTTTTCATCAATATTAATTTTACTATGCGAAGAATAAATAGAAGAAACACCAGTCATTTTAAGATCTTCATCACTTTTATGAAAGTAATCACTAGAAAACGCCTTTTTCGAAAAATTCTCTTCTTGCTCTAAGCATAGCGGTTCTTTTCTTACTTTCATCCATAGAAACATAAAGAGCTTTAATTGATTCCTCAACCTTAGGCACAAAAACTGTCATCTTGAGATTTTCTACATCATGAGACATTCTATCAACACTTCTAGACAAATCATCAATGTTATTCAACTTTTCTTCCATTATAGTGTTGTAAACTTTTTGGATGTTCATAATTTTTCTAATATTATTCTCAAGATCAGAGGTGTTCCTATTATTATTATAAGAAGGATTACCATAGGAATTACCATAATTATTAGAGGAATTAGTAGGAAAAGGCCTAGGATTAAAATTACCTCTATAAGCATTGTTATTGAAATTGTTTCGTGAGATAAAATTCACATCTACGACATCACTATTTTGC
This sequence comes from Aegilops longissima, assembly GCA_021605205.1. Taxonomy (NCBI): domain Eukaryota; kingdom Viridiplantae; phylum Streptophyta; class Magnoliopsida; order Poales; family Poaceae; genus Aegilops; species Aegilops longissima. The sequence continues at coordinate 535,566,319 of CM038678.1, forward strand.
TAAATCAAAGGAGACAAAGGCATATTATTGAAATCAATAGGAGCACTTTTACTAGCAACCAATTTCATAAGTGCATCAACTTTTTCACTCAAAGAAGAAATTTCTTCAACCGAATTAACTTTTTTACTAGCAGGAGCTCTTTAGGTATGCCATTGTGAATAATTTTCCATGATATTATCAAGCAATTTGGTGGCTTCACCCAAAGTAATTTCCATGAAAGTACCACCCGCGGAGGAATCTAAAAGATTACGAGAAACAATATTCAACCCCGCATAAATTTTTTGTATGATCATCCAAAGATTTAACCCATGAGTTGGGCAATTACTTAGCATCATTTTCATACTTTCCCAAGATTGTGCAACATGCTCATGTTCAAGTTGCTTGAAATTCATGATCTGGTTTCTAAGGAAAATATTTTTTGCGGGCGGAAAATACTTAGTGATAAAATCATCTTTGCATTTATTCCAAGAATCAATACTATTGCGAGGCAAAGAAGAAAACCAAATTTTCGCAGAATCTCGCAAAGAAAACGGAAATAATGTCATCTTCACAACATCATTGTCCACATATTTTTTCTGTTGCATATCACATAATTCCACGAATGTGTTAAGATGGGATGCGACATCCTCATTAGGAGTACTGGAAAATTGATCTTTCGTAACAAGATTCAGCAAAGTGGTATTAATATCACAAGATTGCGCACTAGTGGCGGGAGCAAACGGAGTGCCAATAAAATCATTGTTGTTGGTATTTGAGAAATCACACAATTTGGATTGCACTAAAAAATAGATCCGGCAAGAAAACAACAAACAGAAAAGGAGGGTGAATAAAATGGCAAATATTTGTGAAGTGGGGGAGAGGATAATGAGAGGCAAATGGAAATAAATTAAATTGCGAGGAGATGAGATTTGTGATTAGGAACCTGGTAGATGTTGATGATCTCCCCGACAACGGCGCCAGAAATTCCTTTTGATGTCTGCTAGAACTACGTCGGTATTTCCCCAAAGAGGAAGGGATGATGCAGCATAACAACGGTAGGTATTTCCCTCAGTGATGAGACCAAGGTTATCGAATCAGTAGGAGAATCACGCAACACTACGTGAACGGCACCTGCACACAAATAACAAATACTCGCAACCCGACGTATTATAGGGGTTGTCAATCCCTTTCGGGTAACGGCGCCAGGAATTGGCAAACCGACGTGAGAGAGTTGTAATAATTGATAGATCGAACACTAAATAAAATAAAGTGCAGCAAGGTAATTTTGTATTTTTAGTTTAATAGATCTGAAAATAAAAGCAAAGGAAAATAGATCGCAAAGCAAATAATATGAGAAAGAGACTCCTCTCCAGACTCCGAGCCCTCCGCGCCCTTGCCAATCGAATCCGATTGGGCACCCGTTATGGAGTTCACGGCCGCGGACATCTTTCAGCACTCGCCCTTTGGCGACATCCTGAATTCACTAAAGTCTCTCTCTTTATCCGGAGAGCCCAGGCCGGATTACGGTCAGGAAGGTTGGGATGCGGACGACGAAGAAATTCAACGCCCACCCACCACCCACTTGGTAGCCACTGTCGACGATCTAACCGACATGCTAGACTACGACTCCGAAGACATCGACGGTATGGACGACGATGCCGGAGACGACCAAGACCCAGCGCCTACAGGGCACTGGAAGACCACCTCGTCATATGACATATATATGGGTGGACATCCCAAAAGATGGGAACGACGATGGAACAATGGAGGATGACCCCTCCAAGAAGCAGCCCAAGCGCCGGCGTCAGCGGCGCCGCTCTAAATCCCTCCACAGCAAGAATGAAGATTCCGGCACCGAGATAACAATACACCGGACAAGGTCAAGACAATCCACTCCAGCAAAGTCCAGCGCAGGAAGATGGAGACGCCAGCCCTCACGAGAAAGCGACAGAAGAAGAGGTAGAGGATTATATGCCTCCCTCCGGAGATGAAGCAAGCCTCGACGACAATGAATTCGTCGTGCCTGAGAATCCCGTAGAACAAGAGCGTTTTAGACGCAGGCTTATGGCCACGGCGAACAGCCTCAAGAAAAAGCAGCAACAGCTTAGAGCTGATCAGGAGCGTTTTAGACGCAGGCTTATGGCCACGGCGAACAGCCTCAAGTCCTCGCGGCCGAAGAGCATGAGCTCGAACGCCCTTCCAAAAGCTACCCTAAACGCAAGCTGCTCCCCCGATTAGAGGAGTAGGCTTACGAACCCGCATCACCAGGAGAAAATACGGCTGACCGACCACCCCGTGGTCGCGACAGAGAGGCCTCTAGGCCCTTCACTAGAACCGCACCCGGCATCGCTCAAAAGCACACGGCCAAAGGGGAACGCCCGACCTGCGAGATATATTGGAGGACAAGGCAAGACAATCAAGATCGATCTATGGATCGCGCGGGTGCCCCACGGTACGTGACGACAACCGTCGCGCCGGACACAGTAAGTCCGGCCGGGCCGAACAAAACAGACCAAGCTCTTTTGAGCTTCGTCGTGATATCGCCCAGTACGGAGGCGCCGCACACCCATTATGCTTCACAGACGAAGTAATGGATCATCAAATCCCCGAAGGGTTTAAACCCGTCAATAATGAATCCAACGATGGCACAACAGACCCTGCGGTTTGGATCGAAGACTATCTCCTTCACATGCACATGGCCCGCGGTGACGATCTTCACGCCATCAAATACCTACCCCTCAAGCTTAAAGGACCAGCCCGGCATTGGCTCAAAAGCTTGCCAAGAGAGTCAATTAGAGTTGGGAGGACCCGAAGCCGTATTCTCGACAACTTCGTGGCACTTATGTGCGACCACCGACGCCGATGACCTAAGCCACATAATTCAGCAGCTGCATTTAATCGGCCGCATAATTCGGACACGATTCTTAACCAAGAAAACGAAATCATCGACCGTCCGGATGCGGAGGCCCTCGCGCCTTCAAGAATAACATCCGTGACGGTGGCTTGCCCAAAGACCTAGGACAGAGAAGCCAAATCCATGGCAGCCCTCACATCACTCATGACCCGCTTCTGCTGGTGAGGATAGCTGGCTAGCACGCAGCAACAACCTCAAAGAAAATTCTGGCAGTCCGGACTTCAAGGACCGAAATGGCAGGCCGCGTCGTAACAAAAACAAACGCCGCGTTAACAGCGACAATATTGAGGATACGACAGTCAATGCCGGATTCAGAGGCTCTAAACCCGGTCAGCGGAAAAAGCCATTCAAAAGAACTACTCCGGGTTCGTCCAATTTGGAACGAATACTCGATCGCTTGTGCCAGATACACGGCACCCCCAAAAAGCCAGCTAACCACACTAACAGGGACTGTTGGATATTCAAGCAGGCACGCAAGTTAATTGCCGAAAACAATGACAAGGGGCTGCATAGCGATGACGAGGACGAGACCCAACCGCCGAACAATAGAGGACAGAAGGGTTTCCCCCCACAGGTGCGGACGGTGAACATGATATACGCAACGCACATACCCAAAAGGGAGCGGAAGCATGCACTCGTGGATGTCTACGCGATGGAGCCAGCTTGCCCGAAGTTCAATCCATGGTCCTCCTGCCCGATCACTTTTGACCAAGGACCACCCCACCAAAGATCCGCCACGGGATTCGCCAGACTGGTCTTAGACCCAATCGTCGATGGATTTCACCTAACCGAGTCCCGATGGATTTGGCGGCAGCAGCTGAACCTGCTTTACCGGGATACAATGCACAAGATGGGCATAGACCCTCAAGGATTAAACCTACCAAAACGACCTTTAAAGGCGCCATACCAGGTGTAGAAGCCAATTGTACAGGCTCAATTACACTGGAAGTGGTCTACGGATCCCGGATAACTTCCGAGCGAGGAGTTAATCTTCGACATAGTCGCGTTCCGCAGCGGCTATCATGCCTTGCTCGGACGCATCGCGCTTGCAAAGTTCAACGCGTGCCGCACTCACGATACCTCAAGCTCAAGATGCCAGCCCTCGAGGAGTCATTACGGTCAACGGAAACACCGAACGCTCTTCCGCAAGGAGGAACATACAGCTCTCGCGGCGAAGTGCAATGTAGCCTCTTAAGGCAATTCTCGAGTCCGCCGTTAAGCGGCGGACACAGCTAAGCGAGCCCGAGTAACTTACAACAAGACCACAGCACGCTCAGAGCATCGCCAGAGATGCGGCCCCAACCCCAGCCCCCGCGAAACGTCAGCAGGTCCTTCGCACACCATTACGCTCTCAAGATACCATGGGCATGGGGAGAGGGCACGACCACGGTAAACCTGCATCGCGGCTCAACCACACCAGGGCTCTCAAGTGTGTCGTTCCTTTTCTTTTCTTTTTACCTTTACTTTTGCCCACAGACTCCGCTTGTCGAAGCCCCGTCCGGCAGCAGACCTGCCAACTCACGATGCAATAGCTGGGAAGGATAAAGGCTACAACGAATATACAGGTGGTCTCCATTACGAGCATTTTCATACACCAATCTGCAGCCTACCCCTGGAGGGGGACATGTTTAACAGTCTCATACCTTGCTTATCGCACTATTTGTGTCATTCTGCATTTGTAGCAGCACTTGTTGAATAAAACAATGCAGCACCTTTTTGTTTATAATTGCATTTCCTTTTCATACATATGTTCATTTACGACATGTTGCATCCGTACACTTTGGTACGGCTAATATACACCAGGGGCTTATGTTTCCAGCGTTATGGTGTGATGAGTCCGAACACTTTCACAAGTGCGGCACCCGAACTTATAGCACTATATGCATCGGCTCAATCATGTCTTGGGTCAATAGTTGGGTTTGCCCGGCCCCGTGTTTTGGTACCTTACGCCCGTTATATCGGCTAAGGTAGCACCGGAGAACCACTCGCGATTCCCCAGTGTCGGTTGGGTTAACGCCTGGAGAAAGCTAAAACTGACCGTCATGATGAGGCGAGAGACCGGTCGCAGTTCGAGAGGTTTTTTGCGAGTCCTTAAAGACTTATGCCGCTTAGAGCGAGGAGCCGAATAGTGTCCGGCCAAGGCGTGGATAGCGCCCCAAATTCAGCCTTCCGAAGTCTAGGGGCTTCGCCGAAATTTAAAATTATAGAATTCTATGGCTAAGTGAGAGTGTTCAAGAATTATAAGTCCGGTTGCCTGGTTCGCTGTGTTGAGCACCTCCCTAGATGGACCCAAAATGGGAACAAGAGCGCCAAGTTTATCCCAACACCCCAAAGACTCGTGGTATGGGGTCCGTCGACGACTTGCCATCTCTCGATTTGATAAACAGCCACACGTAACGTAATATTTTAAATTAACAAGCGTTGCTTAGCGATATGAACTAAGTTTTCAGCGCACACAGATAACAAAATGCTAGTCTACTCAAATATTACATCTTTGGAGCACTCATCCGCAATAGTGCGGGCGCCTTCAACACACTCTTATAATACATCTCGGCATGCGATGCTCCTTGCCCTCTAGTGGCGGGTCCGTCACAAGCTTCGGCATCCATCTTGCCCGGTGCACCTTTGCGCTGGCAAGGCCCGACGGCACCCTCGATACAAGCGGAATGCTTGATAACTTCAACCCACGGGCACGCATCCACCAGCCGCCGCACCAGGCCAAGTAGCTCCTGGCATGGCCTCCTTAGGCCACAAACCAACTATGAGGCCCTTCATGGCCTGTTCGGCCGCTTTGTGGAGCTCGACCAGCTGCTTCACTGATCGCTAAGGGCACTGATGTCCGCCTCAAAGATACCGAGACCAAGACCTTCTCCGTCGAGCTCCCCTCCTCGGCCTGGTAGAATGCGGCATCATCGGACACACTGCGAGGAAGATCTGCGAATGCCCCTGGAGAGCTCCGAATTCAGGTAAGCAACAGGTAATTAACACTCACATGCTTACTCTGCATGAAAAATGCCTTACCCGCTGCTATTTTCTTCACTGCCTCAATCTCCTGGAGGGCCTTGTAGGTTCGGCCTTAGCGGCTTTGGCACTCTCAAGATCCGTTGCAAGCTCGTGACTCTCGAGTCTTGAGTCACGCCCAAGTTCTCATGTTTTTCACGAGATCCTGGAGCTCTTGCTGCACCTCCGCCACCCGCCTCCTGCTTCTTCGCTCGGTGCGTTCATGGCAGATTACGTTCGGCCGCTGCCACCGCCTCCTTCCTTGGTCGCCACCTCGTTAGTGGCCCCTACAATACCCACGTTATCCTTGTCATTTTTCTTGCAACCAAATCCTTTTCTCAGAAGGTACAATTTTATAAAGTATTACTCACCTTCTTTTCCTCGAGCTTCTTGGCATGGTCGAGCTCGTTCTCGGACCGCCGAGGTTTTTCTTCAAAGTATTGACCTCCAGCCAAGACGGCGGAGGTCAAGAAGACAGCCTGCAATCCCATATTGACATATTTTTATGACTCCTGCGTTTATCTTTCTAAAGATCCTCAGTCCGGCTTTTCTTTCCGAACACCGAACCGAGCATCAGGGGCTACTGTCTATGCGGTACCATTTTACATATATTGAAATTCTTACCTCAAAAGCCTGTTAGAAGGCTATTGCAGGCTTCGGTCAGCCCGCTCTTGGCGAGCTGAACTTTCTGAATCACCGCACTCATAACAGTGCGGTGTTCCTCTTCGATGGAAGCGCCATTGAGCGCCTCCAGCAAATTATCCGGCACCTCTGGTTGGACGGAGGCAGCCGGCGTCTCGGTCTTGCCCTTCTTACGAAGGGGTCGCCCGCCGGACTCCGGAGCCACTGCGGCCCCCGGGGCTGAGTCCGGTGCACAGTCCGGGAGGGTCCTTTTCTAGGATCCCACCTCGGCGTTGTCCATGGCACGGGGGGTGGAGGCAGTCGGAAGGGAATCCATATCCGACGCACCCAAGGACCCGCTCGACGAAACGGGAAGATCATCCTTGGGCGGACTGCAGGGTTGTATGCGGCATTAGAAAGACGTTATGTGGCGAAAACAAAACCTTGAGGTTATTCGGGAGTCCGGATACTTACGATCTCGCCAGGCTTGGCCCTTGATGCCAGTCTTAAATCGTCCATCGGGCGCCGCGGAGCAGTCCGGAGGAAGAGTTTTTCCTTCTTGACCCTTCGCCTCCCTTGTTGGGGAGGCCTTCCTTTCTTTCCTCCCCACTGGGAGAGGCTTTCTTCTTCTCCCCTCACCTTGGTGGAGGAGTCGGCCTCGATCCATCATCCGATAGCACCAAAATGGGAACTCTTCCGAGTCCCGTGGCCGTCTTCTTGGCCTTCTTCTCCGCACCACGGGTGCCGGAGCCAGCAGCCCCCGCTAGGGGGCCTCCGCTGGGTCCTTCCGCAATGGGGCCGACAGGTAATCCGTCGGCCTTCGCCAGCCATTCCTATCAAAGGGAAGGGAGTTTAGATCCCGATAGAGCCAAACTATGGAAAACAAGTGGTGAAATCACTTACCTCGTCACTGGACATCGCGAGCGAATCCGCGATCTTGATAGCGGATGCGGAGCTTCGCGCCTTGATAAGCACCTTCCGGACATCTTCCCACGTAGTGTCAAGAGCCCGCCAGGTCCGGTGCTGCGCCGGATCAAACTCCCACATATTAAAGCCCCGTGTTTGCACGGGAGAATCCGCGGATGAGCATGACCGGACTACGCTGACAAGCTTGAGCTTCTTGTCCAGCAGCTTCGGATACTGTGCTTGGAGTCCGTCAGCTCCTCCGAATACCCCAAATTCGCCACTCTTTTCCGTGAGGAGAGCCGTGGGGAATACCAGATATAAATTGGGGCCATTGCCCAATCAGGGTCACGCTGCTCGGTGATGTAGAACCACCCCGATTGCCACCCTTGATGGTTTCCACGAAAGTACCCTCCACCACGTAACGTGGGACATCCTGCCCACCATGGCGCCTCCGACTCCGCTTGGCTGCCCTTCACAACCTTCGGCTTGACATCAAGGTATTGAGCCACAAGCCGAAGTGGGGCTGGATGCAGAGGAATGCCTTGCACACGACGATAAACTCCGAGATGTTGAGGATGAAATTGGGGCCGATCATGGAAATCTTGGCGTAGTAGAACATGAGCCCCTAACAAAGGGATGAAGGGAAGCCCAGTCCATGGAGGAAATGGGGAAGAAATACTACCTCTCATGGGGCCTGGGTTGGGGACGAGCTCTCCTCGCCGGGAGCCGATCGCGCGATGTTGCTGGACAGATATCCGACGTCACGCAGCTTCTGGATCTGCCCCTCCGTGACGGAGGAGGCCATCCACTTGCCTCCCGCTCCGGACATAGTTGGAGAAGGTTTAGCTGAGGAGTGCGGACTTGGGCGCTGGAGCTCGAGTTCGCGGAGATGGATAAGCCGAGGAGGAAGAAGGCGATGTAAAAGGGTGGATCCTTATCCCTTATATGGGCGGACAAAACATGTGTCCCCACCGCCATGTAAAACTCGCTATCTCCCAAGCGCCACAATCAATGGCGCGTTGGGTTACCCACGTCCGTATTGATGGGAATCCGGAATAAGGGGAACACGATCTCGCCTCGACAAAACGTGCCAAGGAAACCGCCGCTAAACGCTACCGAGGTGGAACAAGAAAAACAATTTGAATAAAGGCTTGGTAGTGGTGCGACGTCACGCCACAACATATGTCGCAGATTGATCTTGTGTAATATTATTATCTCTACGGTGGTATGTGGAATTTATTTTTGCAGAGCGGACACTATCCTGGTGTTCACAATCTTCTATAAATTATTCGAGGAAGAACCCGCCTTGCAATGCGAAGACAATATGCGCCGGACCCATCGTCATTGAAGCCTAGTTCAGGGACTATTGAGGATTTCGGACTAGGGGTGTCCGATAGCCGAACTATCATCATCGGCCGGACTCCAAGACTATGAAGATACAAGATTGAAGACTTCGCCCCGTGTCCGGATGGGACTTTCCTTGGCGTGGAAGGCAAGCTTGGCGACTGGATATGTAGATCTCCTACCATTGTAACCGACTCTGTAACCCTAACCCTATCCGTGTCTATATAAACCGGAGGGTTTTAGTCCGTGGGACTAACAACAATCATACCATAGGCTAGCTTCTAGGTTTAGCCTCTTTGATCTCGTGGTAGATCCACTCTTGTAACACACATCATCAATATTAATCTAGCAGGACGTAGGGTTTTACCTCCATCAAGAGGGCCCAAACCTGGGTAAAATATCGTGTCCCTTGTCTCCTGTTACCATCCGCCTAGACGCACAGTTCGGGACCCCCTACCCGAGATCCGCCCATTTTGACACCGACACTATGGTTGGGTTTCACGAACTTAATGATCTTTAGTAGTTGCGGATGCTTGCTAGAGTTCCATCATAAGTGCATATGATCCAAGTAGATAAAGTATGTTAGCTCATGCCTCTCCCTCATATAAAATTACAAGAATGATTACCGGTACTTGTTATTGATTGCCTAGGGACAAATAACTTTCTTGTTGACACAAACCCTTTTACTAAACACCTAACTTTTATTATCTTGCAAAGCACTTCTAGTTTTATTCTTGCAAAGTAGTTCTAGCATCACACCTACAAAATAATTTCATTCTTGTTTCCGGTAAAGCAAACGTCAAGTGTGCGTAGAGTTGTATCGGTGGTCGATAGAACTTGAGGGAATATTTGTTCTACCTTTAGCTCCTCTTTGGGTTCGACACTCTTATTTATCAAAGAAGGATACAGATGATCCCCTATACTTGTGGGTTATCAACCACCTGATTGGAACTTGCCTTTTGAAATTATGTGTGATGCTAGTGATTATGATGTTGATGCTGTTCTAGGACAAAGAGTTGATAAAAAATTGAATGTTATTCATTATGCTAGTAAAACTCTAGACATTTCTCAAAGAAATTATGCTACTACTGAAAAAGAATTCTTAGCAGTGGTGTTTGCTTGTGATAAATTTAGACCTTATATTGTTGATTCCAAAGTAACTGTTCACACAGAACATGCTTGTCAGGACCCCGATCCCAAGTCACATCGACCTAGCTGGTAACACCTCATATCACTTTGTGGCCTCACGCACGGTATTCCCACGGGTGTCGCCTTACCATGGCCCGGACCGCTTATGCCTTTTGGCTCACGATATGATAGTGTCGCTAGCATCCACATGACAAAGAACCCGGCCGACATGGCTAGTCGTGAACCCAAAGCGGCACTAACCTATGGGGACAGGCATACATGAAACACTTCGAGCATGTCGGTCATCAACGATGAACTGGGCTGTAGCATCGGCTAACAGACTCCGTATTCGGCTGTAGCAGGCTAGGCAGGACTCCAAGTATCACCGCGTGACATTTCCCGGGACAGATATAGGAACGAAATGAATCACATGCCGCCAGTCAGTGTCCAAGCAGAGTCTGGGCTAGCAGGACTCGTGAACCGGCAGTAGCGGACTACTATCGCCGTAAGCACAAGACTTACATTTCCCCATATGAGAGGCTGCCAAGGATAAACAACTAGATTGTCGGATCCCACTCATACCAAGCATTTCAATCATACACGCAATATGCCCGATATGAGTAAATACAACAAGGCATCACAACAAAACTCTACAACTCAAGTACTTTATTTAAGAGGCCCGAGGAGCCATACATAACATATTCATACAGTAGGGGTCACATGACCCAACACTCAAGTCATACAATCATACAAGCACATGCGAAGCAAAGTAGTCCGAGTACGGACTCTATAAAGAAAGAAAGCTTGTTGGAGCCTTTCTATCTACAACGGCCCTTCACAAGTCTTAGATCGCCACCGGGTGGCTAGCTTATTCGTCAAGTCAACATCTACATAGAATCCGTCGGAGGGTAGTATAGTCCTCTCAAAATATTGATTAGGCAAACATGAGTACAAAAGTACTCAGAAGTCTTACCACGTAATCCTATCATACATGCACATTCTCAAGGAAGGTAGTGGAGTTCAATGCAGCAAGCCAGCTTTGACTCTTGGCTAAGCTATCCCACGTGACACACTTTGTAAAGCATTTTGTCGCATACGAGTCCACTATCCACCATCACAATACTCCACCGTGGATCCTCTCTCGTCATCCCCGAGAGGGCCATCCACGATACTCACACTTATCTTGAGGCTTTTAGTAGTATCCATTTACTTGTCTATGAACCGATATAGGTAACCCGAAGTCCTTCTCCGTGGACACGGCTATTCAATAGATCATAATTAAACCCCGCAGGGTATACTTCTTCACACACGCTCACCACTTATCGCCGCTTACGACATGTACTGCAACCTTCAAGCGGAAGCCCAACGTGGTGTCGGCCACAGCCTACCTAAACACTCAAGTCCCTAGTCCAGTTTATCGCCTATTCGGGTTCCATCCGCAGGAGTCCGCCGAGGTTTCCCATACAGCCCGAACGATGTGTGCAGGGTTCCCGAGATACCAAACGGGCACTTTCGGTACATCAACCACGGTGCCTACCGCAACACAACCCACCCCTAAGGTCAGCGTATGCGTGCGGCCCCCAAAGATGCTACAAACACCGTAAACTACTTGCAACTCCCTGACTATGAACAGGGGTGGTTAAGAAGTTTAGAGGGTCCATTGGTTTCGGGCCCAATGTGTGGTAGTAGCTAGTTCATGGATCACAAACACAGATCTCAGCCTAAGTTCGGCTTCAATGAAACAACCCACCATGTACTCCTACATGGCCTCTCATCGATACCTTTACCAAATCGTGTTCAACACTTACACTCTCGAACCAACACAACCTTTCACTCCAGCCATCACCCCGATGAGCCGACTGACACAACTCTAAGCATAGCAAGCATAGCATGGTAGGAATCACAAACATGGCTCAAACAACTCCTACACATACTAGTGGGTTTCATCTAGTTATTGTGGCAATGACAGTCATGCAAAGGAAGTGGGTTCAACTACCGCAGCACACAACAGTTGAATCGCGTTGTCTTAATGCAGTAAAATGAGAGCGTAAGCGAGAACATGGGTTTGTATCGAATGTTCAATGAATTGCTTGCCCGATGGAACTGGGTAGAGAACTGCCTTCGATGGGTTATCGAGGTTATCTTCGGGGGCAGAACCTATCATGAAAACACACCAAAATAAACATACAACCAATATGCAACAATATGATGCATGCTATGATATGGCAAGATGAATGTGTGTTGGTCTAATGCAAATTGGAGGGACAGGGGATGATCTCATTTGAACCAAAGGTTCAAATGATAGATCATGTGAGTTAGTCCTAATGGTGCAAAATCTTAATCTGGTTATTCAGCATGGTTAACTTGTTTTAACATGCATGAAACCTGTACCAATGGATAGAGTGTATTTTTCTGATAATTTTTCATATATAAATCTTTGTATTTGGAGTTATAGAATAAAAGTTATAAGCATTTGAAATTTGAATTATATTCTGGATTTTATTATATAAAATTAATTCCAGAATTTAAATTAATGCGTCAGCATGAGGTCAGCATGACGTCAGGGGGTCAACGGGGGTCGTCCAGGTCAAACCGACCAGTGGGACCCGCATGTCGTTTAGTTTAATTAATTAGTTTTAATTAAAACTAATCCTAATTAGATTAGCCGGTGGGGTCCACTGCCATCGACCCGAGGGTCAACAGGGCCCACGGGTGAGGTCAACTCACCGGCGTCTAGCCGCCGGCGAGGCCAGACGCGGCGGAGCAAGTGCCTTTGCACTTTCCGGGCTCCAAATGGAGCGCGGGGAGCACCTACGGGTAGCTAGAGGCGAGCCGCGGGGTTTGGTGGGGTTGGTTGGGTGAGGGGTGGCCGGAGTGGGCGCCGGCGACGAGTCGGGCGGCGACCGAGGCTCGGCCACCGACGGGTTAGGGGTTAGCGGCCTCGGCGAGGCACGGGGAGTGCGTGGTTAGACTCATTGGAGAGTGGTGAGTGTGATGGGCATAGTGGAGTGACCAAAAGGTGACCGGAGGCTCGTCGGCGACGAGCGCCGCGGCGGTGGGTTCAGGCGATCATCGACCGCTCGCTGTGGTGCAAGAAGAGGAGAACGGAGAGGATGGAGAGGTGGCTAGGTTCGTAGTGAACCTGCGGGGAGCTTCGTCGGGGCCGGGGGTGGACTGATGCGTCGGCGGCGACGATGGGGATCTCCGGCGGCCTTGGACTCGGTCGAGGTCGGAGTAGTGGCCTCGGGGGGTCTTGGAGCGAGGGGGATTAGCTGGCTAGGGGTAACTGGTGCGCGGGCGCGGCGACATGGCGGCGAGGTGCGTGGACGGCGGGAGCACGGCGGCGACGGTGGCGTGTCGGCGATGGCGCCGGCCAGTCGAGAGCGAGCGAGAGAGAGGCAGGGGAAGAGTGAGGTGTCTGGGGTTCGGGGACGACGTGCGGGTCGTCCCAGCCGCAAGAGGCGGCGAGGGGTGAGGCAGGCGGCGGCAGGTGCGCGCGCGCCTGCGCTGCCGGCCAAGATTAGCTGCTGTCAAGCCGAGCCAAGCAGCTGTTGGCGCTGCTGTCTGGGCTGGGCAGCAGGGGCCGAGCCGGCGCTGTAAGGGTTTTTCTTTTTTTATCTTTTTCTATTTTCTGTAATCTGTTTAGGGTTTTAAAATACCAAAACACTTTCAAAATTTACCAAAATGTTCCTGGTCACTAGTTGAATATTCCCAACATGAAACATTTTAGTTTAACAATTTTTGAACACTTAAAATATTTCCCATAATTTAAAATGCTCTTTTCAGAATTTTGTAAATTAGATTTGGAACCCTTAGGTGACCTAGAAAATGTCCCACCTCCTTTGACATGGATCTTAAACCCAAACAAAGAGGATGAGCATTTTGAAGGGCATTTCGGATTCATTGAATTAAATTTTGGTAAACCCTAGTTCTTTTAAGGAAGGGGGGGGATGTTCTGGGGTTTCTTGCCTTCCCCATTTCAAATTCAGATGAAATTTAAACATGATGCACACCCTAATGCATGGTCTATCTGGGATGTGACAACTCACCCCCACTCAAAAGAATCTCGTCCCGAGATTTAGAATCTATTCTTGAAAAAGGTGGGTACTCAAGTCGAAGACGATCCTCCCTTTCCCAAGTTGCTTCTTGCTCGAATGGTTTGACCATTGAACCTTTAGAAACTTGATATTCCGACGCCGAGTGGTACGCTCGGTTTGATCGAGGATACGGATGGGGTACTCTCGATAGGTGAGGTTATCTTGGAGATCAAGCGCTTGTGGTCCACTCCACGGATAGGATCCGAGAAGCAACGCCTGAGTTGGGAAACGTGGAAGACATCATGGACCTTGGAAAGATGCGGAGGTAGTTCTAATTGGTAGGCAACTTCCCCTCGTTTGGCGAGAATGCGAAAAGGTCCAATATAACGAGGAGCCAACTTGCCCTTGATACCGAATCGATGGGTTCCCTTTAAAGGAGAAACCCGAAGGTAAGCCTTCTCGCCAATTTCATAAGCCATAGGCTTATGCTTGCGGTCATATTGGCTCTTCTGACGAGATTGGGCTGTTTTCAAATTCTCACGAACAACGCGAACCTGTTCCTCGGCTTCCTGAATCATATCCGGGCCAAAGAGTTGTCTCTCCCCGGTTTCTGACCAGTTAAGAGGCGTTCACATTTTCGCCCATAAAGAACTTCGAAAGGGCTTTGCCTGCATCGGCTTGATAACTGTTGTTATAAGCGAACTCGGCGAATGGAAGGCATTTCTCCCAATTCATGCCGAAAGAGATGACAGAAGCTCGAAGCATATCCTCTAGGATTTGATTGACTCGTTCTACTTGACCACTTGATTGGGGGTGGAAAGCGGTGCTAAAGGAGAGACGAGTTCCCATAGCGTTTTGGAAACTTTCCCAAAATCGAGAGGTGAAGAGACTTCCACGGTCGGAGTTAATCTCTGATGGAGCACCATGAAGAGACACTATTCGGGAGATGTACAATTCAGCTAGCTGGCTAGCGGTTATACTCTCACGAACAGGTAGGAAGTGGGCTACTTTGGAAAGACGATCAACAACGATTTAAGATAGCGTTATTCCCTCTCTTGGTCCTGGAAACCCGTAATGAAATCCATACCGATTTTATCCCATTTCCATTCAGGAATTTCCAAAGGTTGAAGGGTACCAGCAGGCCGTTGATGCTCGCTTAACTCGACGACGACGCCGCAGCTTAGCAATGTATTGAGCAATTTCTCTCTTCATCCTAGTCCACCAAAACCTCTGCGAGATCTTGATACATTTTAGTACTACCAGGATGAATGGTGAGAGGAGAGTCATGAGCTTCCTTAAGGATCAATCGCCTCAGATTGCGCACCTTGGGAACCACTAAACGGTCTCCAAAGGACACGACACCTTGTTCATCAATGGAGAAACAATCTGCGACTCCTTTCTTGATGTTTCTCTTGATACGGGAGATTCCCGGATCTACCTTCTGTGCTTTGATGATCTGATCCGTAAGGGTAGGTTTCGCCACCAGGGTGGAAAGGAATCCTCGAGGAACAATGTGAAGGTTAAGCTTACGAAATTCCTCGTGGAGAATTGGTTGACCTTGTTGTAACATCAAATTGTTACAAGAAGATTTACGACTTAGTCGCCACCATGACATTGGCTTTGCTCGGGTGTAGGATATTCCTAAGTCGAAATCAGTAATCAACTCGACCCAACGCCTTTGCCCGAGATTCAAACCGTTGGGTGAAGATATATTTCAGACTTTGGTGATCGGTGTAGATTTCGCAACGATTACCCGTAAGGTAATGTCGCCAGGTTTTAAGTGCATGAACCATCGCTGCAAGCTCTAGATCGTGTGGGATAGTTATCCTCATGTGGACGAATCGCCGAGATGCGAGGCAATCACATGACGATCCTGCATGAGTATGCAACCTAGTCCTTGTCGCGAGGCGCCGTAATAGATAATAAAGTCCTTAGAAAAATCTGGTGGAATAAGCACGGAGCAGATGTCGCGCCTTTTCAGTTCCTCGAAGCTGATCTCACACTGTGGCGTCCACTCGAACTTCTTATCTTTCTTGAGGAGTTCGGTTAGAGGTTTAGCAACTTTAGAGAAATTCTCGACGAAGCGGCGGCAATAGCTCGCTAAACCGAGAAAACTCCGAACTTGCTTGACCGATTCAGGTGGAGTCCAATCAAGGACGGCTTGAACTCGCTTCGATTGACAGCAATACCCTTACCAGAAATTACATGTCCTAGATAGGTCACTTCGCAACCAGAATTCACACTTAGAGAATTTGGCATAAAGGCGGTGCTCTCAAGTTTCATCAATACTAGCCTTAGGTGTTCGCATGTTCTTCCTCATTCTTGGAGTAGATGAGTATATCATCGAGATATACCACGACGAATTTATCCAAGTACTCCATGAAGATTGAGTTCATTAACCGAGAGAAGGTGGCTGGAGCATTGGTTAATCCGAAGGACATGACGGTGTACTCAGATTGGCCATAACGAGTAACAAAGGCCGCTTTTGGGTATGTCCTCGTTTTGATTTTGATTTGATGGTAGCCCAACCTCAAATCCATCTTGAAAAGACCGAGGATCCCGCGAGCTGATCATACAGTCGTTGATCCCGGGAGCGGATACTTGTTCTTGATAGTGACCAAATTGACAGTCGGTAATCTACAACCATCCGATCCGCACCATCCTTCTTCTTGACGAAGAGGACGGGCAAGCCCATGGAGATGAACTAGGACGGATGAAACCCTTTTGCAAGGACTCATCGAGTTGTTTCTTAAGTTCAGCTAGTTCTAGGGTGCCATCTTATAAGGTCTCCTAGAGATTGGGACGGTTCCGAATAAGATCTATTACTTAACTCGACGTCCCCGCTGTGGAACACCTGGCAGTTCTTCCGGAAAGACATCCGGGAATTCACGGACTACCGGAATATCTTCGAGATCTGGAAGAGGGTTGGCATTTAAGGAGTAAAGCTGGCGCTTAGACACTCGGGTTAAAACATCCACTGTTTTGCCCGAAGGATGGGTAAGTTGAACGGTTCTAGTTGAGCAATCAATCCTGGCATAATGGGCTGACATCCAGTCCATACCCAAGATGATGTTTATGTCCGAGGACTTGAGAGCTATTAGAGACGCAAGAAAGACTAGTCTGTCGACAAGAATTTCATTCCCATGACTTATTCTAGAGGTTTGCCATCTAGATCCAGGGGTTTGGATTTCCATGGGGTAGGCATGTCGCAGAATGTGGTGTTGTGCAATCGAGCATAGCTCTCAGAAATAAATGAATGAGATGCTCCAGTATCAAAAAGAACGGTTGCCGGATGGCAATTAACAAGAAGCGTACCGAGGACGACGTTGGGATCCTCATAGGTTTCTTCAGCAGAGACATAGTTGACATGGCCACGGCGGTGGCAATCGGCTTGGCATAGGGAACCTTTCCTGGCTGGCTTGCCGCGACCAATGACTTTCCAGCTTGATTGGGGTTGTTCTGGGACACTCTCGAATATAGTGGCCCGCCTCTCCACATTTGAAGCAAGTGATCACATTTGGCCGTGGGGCCACATTAGCGATTGGACCTCCATATGTCTTGGGTGGAAAATACGGTTGGTTGGGGCGAGGCGCCTCAAGGATGGCCTCGGGGTGTACCTGGTGGTAGAGCCGATTAGGAACCCAAACCCGCGCTTCGGGAACCAGAGCGGATGATCCGTAATCACGGATGTGCTTGCGTGAAGCCTCAAGTCGATCTGCCTTGCCTCGGCGCTGATAGCCTTATTGACTAGCTTCGAGAAAGAGGTGCATTCATGTAGACGGAGATCTCGGCGTAACTCTGGGCTAAGTCCCTTACGGAACCTCGCCTGCTTCTTAGCATCGGTAGACACTTCTTCGGGAGCATAGCGTGCTAGCCTCCCGAACTTCATGGCTAGAGGCATCCACCGTCACCGCCTTGGGTGAAACTGCAAAATTCTCACGCTTATGGTCCATAAGTCCTTCGAATATGGTGCTCATGAAGGCGGCACTGAATTCATCCCAAGTTGTAACTTGTCCAGCCGGACGATAGCCTCATAGTTTTCCCACCGAGATCGGCGGGGCCTTCCGGATGGTAGGCGGCAAAGGTAACTTTGTCACCTCGCACACATTGGCGGAGCGCAGCTTGTGATGAATATCATGGAGCTAATCATCGGCGCCAAGTGGCTCGACGGAACATTTGAACTTTGGAGGATAAAGCTTGACGAAATCATTGAGTGAAACCCCATCGCTTTCTTGGTCAAGCGGGCTGTGTTTTGTTCAATGCGCCCAATAAGCGGTTAGTTTCAAGCTTATTGCGCTCTGCTTCAAAGATCACCTCAGCCAAGGATGGCGGTTGCGGCAGATTCACATTTCGGCTGCATCGCCTCTCCTCGCCTCGGAACAGCAGGAGAATTCGAGTGTTGACCATCCCGGGAGACAAAGCAAAAGTTTAACCAGGATGGCAGAACTTAACAAGGTAGTGCGGAAGGTAATGGACAGTATGGAATGCAAAGATGTTCATCCGTATGACATGGTAATATAACTGCCATATATATATATACCAACGGTCATACACACCATTCATAGTTTAGTACAAGCCTGACGGAGTACAACTATAAGGAAAGGCGTTACATCTCATCGGAAGCATTCCAACTTCTATACATTATTTCTCTACACTTCCGGAATGATACACACTAGGTCGTGTTCCACGAGTCACGCAGGACGGTGGAAACACAACTAGTACCATACTAGCAATACTACTACTATCTCAGGCAGCTCCATAGTAGTCCTCATAGAAGTCACCACCCAGACCTGGAAGTGGAACATGGTCGTCTGGGAATGATAATCTGTGGGGCCTGTGGACCATAAGGACTCGGATGTGGTCGTGGACCCACAAAGGGTGGCAGAAGAGGCCCACGAGGAGGAGTGATGCCTCCAACCTCACGCCACTCCATGAAGTCCGGCAAACTCGCCCGCACAGGGTACAAATCTCTCATGTCCATACATCCGCTTGCACGGCAGTGCAAACCTAGTCGGTAGCCAGTGGTCAGCGGGCATTATACAGCTCCATACGCAAGGCCCGGTTCTCACGGTCCTTGTCCTCCAAAGAACTCAAGAGTGGTACGGAGGAGTGAGTCCTCATGGGATGCATCACTTGCATAAGCCACGGAGGTAGCCATGCGCCCGTGAAGAGATGCTGGCATATAGCGGAAGTCGTTGTTGCTCAACAAAGCAGTCCTGCTCGAATAATAGTCATCATGGAATAGGCTGCATCTTGTACAGACATTCCGATAGTGATTCCGAGCCCATAGGAACAAAGTGAAGTGGCTCAAGAGTCCGGGTAGGATGGATAAATCCGACCGTGCATAGGTATTGGCTTTGATTGAAATCCTGAACTGCTCCTCGACGGTATATTCAGGATACCATCGATAACCAGCCTCAATCATCACCCTAACCAACATGGCCGTGTGACCGCACACATCGATGCAGCGAGTCAAAGTAACCACTTGGTTCGGGAACGGTGGCCATCTGAAAGCACAGCCATAATGCAAAGGCATTAGAATTCCTAGGAAAATCGGGCAGCATAACATCTGTAAATGCTCAATCAAATTTGAGACATTCAAAATCAGATTTGCAAAACCACTCAACAACATCATATCAAGGTTCGGTTCAAGTAATAGCATACTAAAATTTAGTAATACCGAACTGAGGATGTAACCAACAATCCTACAAGGTACTACGGATAGTAACACGTGAACCCGATAGAGAAAGATAGCCTAGTCCTAAACCCACGTTGAATGAGAAGAGGATGACTCAGATCAGAGGGCATAAGGTAAAGGAGTAAAAGAGCCTTACGCTCCCTCCCACAATCAATTCCCCTACATATAACTAAAGCACTTCTAGACTCAACTTCACCAGTTTGGCTTAGCGGACCTACAGCAGCCCTCGCTCGATACCAACGCTGTCAGACCCCGATCCCAAGTCACATCGACCTAGCTGGTAACACCTCATATCACTTTGTGGCCTCACGCACGGTATTCCCACGGTGTCGCCTTACCATGGCCCGGACCGCTTATGCCTTTTGGCTCACGATATGATAGTGTCGCTAGCATCCACATGACAAAGAACCCGGCCGACATGGCTAGTCGTGAACCCAAAGCGGCACTAACCTATGGGGACAGCATACATGAAACACTTCGAGCATGTCGGTCATCAACGATGAACTGGCTGTAGCATCTGGCTAACAGACTCCGTATTCCGGGCTGTAGCAGCTAGGCAGGACTCAAGTATCACCGCGTGACATTTCCCGAGGGATGTATATAGGAACGAAATGAATCACATGCCGCCAACAGTGTCCAAGCAAGAGTCTTTGGGCTAGCAGGACTCCGTGAACCGGTCAGAAGCGGACTACTATCGCCGTAAGCACAAGACTTACATTTCCCCATATGAGAGGCTGCCAAGGATAAACAACTAGATTGTCGGATCCCACTCATACCAAGCATTTCAATCATACACGCAATATGCCCGATATGAGTAAATACAACAAGGCATCACAACAAAACTCTACAACTCAAGTACTTTATTTAAGAGGCTCCGAGGAGCCATACATAACATATTCATACAGGTAGGGGTCACATGACCCAACACTCAAGTCATACAATCATACAAGCACATGCGGAAGCAAAGTAGTCTGAGTACAGACTCTATAAAGAAAGAAAGCTTGTTGGAGCCTTTCTATCTACAACGGCCCTTCACAAGTCTTAGATCGCCACCTGGGTGGCTAGCTTATTCGTCGAAGTCAACATCTACATAGAATCCGTCGGAGGGGGTAGTATAGTCCTCTGAAAATATTGATTAGGCAAACATGAGTACAAAAGTACTCAGCAAGTCTTACCACAGAATCCTATCATACATGCACATTCTCAAGGAAGGTAGTGGAGTTCAATGCAGCAAGCCAGCTTTGACTCTTGGCTAAGCTATCCTACGTGACACACTTTGTAAAGCATTTTGTCGTACACGAGTCCACTATCCACCATCACAATACTCCACCGTGGATCCTCTCTCGTCATCCCCGAGAGGGCCATCCACGATACTCACACTTATCTTGAGGCTTTTAGTAGTATCCATTTACTTGTCTATGAACTGATATAGGTAACCCGAAGTCCTTCTCCGTGGACACGGCTATTCAATAGATCATAATTAAACCTGCAGGGTATACTTCTTCACACACGCTCACCACTTATCGTCGTTTACACGACATGTACTCGCAACCTTCAAGCGGAAGCCCAACGTGGGTGTCGGCCACAGCCTACCTAAACACTCAAGTCCCTAGTCCAGGTTTATCGCCTATTCGGTTCCATCCGCAGGAGTCCGCCGAGGTTTCCCATACAGCCCCGAACGATGTGTGCAGGGTTCCCGAGATACCAAACGGGCACTTTCGGTACAGACCACGGTGCCTACCGCAACACAACCCACCCCTAAGGTCAGCGCTATGCGCCCCCAAAGATGCTACAAACACCGAAACTACTTGCAACTCCGGACTATGAACAGGGGTGGTTAAGAAGTTTAGAGGGTCCATTGGTTTCGGGCCCAATGTGTGGTAGTAGCTAGTTCATGGATCACAAACACAGATCTCGGTTCTAAGTTCGGCTTCAATGAAACAACCCACCATGTACTCCTACATGGCCTCTCATCGATACCTTTACCAAATCGTGTTCAACACTTACACTCTCGAACCAACACAACCTTTCACTCCAGCTTCATCACCCCGATGAGCCGACTGACACAACTCTAAGCATAGCAAGCATAGCATGGTAGGAATCACAAACATGGCTCAAACAACTCCTACACATACTAGTGGGTTTCATCTAGTTATTGTGGCAATGACAGTCATGCAAAGGAAGTGGGTTCAACTACCGCAGCACACAACAGTTGAATCGCGTTGTCTTAATGCAGTAAAATGAGAGCGTAAGCGAGAACATGGGTTTGTATCGAATGTTCAATGAATTGCTTGCTGATGGAACTGGGGTGAGAACTGCCCTTCGATGGGTTATCGAGGTTATCTTCGGGGCGAACCTATCATGAAAACACACCAAAATAAACATACAACCAATATGCAACAATATGATGCATGCTATGATATGGCAAGATGAATGTGTGTTGGTCTAATGCAAATTGAGGGATAGGATGATCTCATTTGAACCAAAGGTTCAAATGATAGATCATGTGAGTTAGTCCTAATGGTGCAAAATCTTAATCTGGTTATTCAGCATGGTTAACTTGTTTTAACATGCATGAAACCTGTACCAATGGATAGAGTGTATTTTTCTGATAATTTTCATATATAAATCTTTGTATTTGGAGTTATAGAATAAAAGTTATAAGCATTTGAAATTTGAATTATATTCTGGATTTTATTATATAAAATTAATTCCAGAATTTAAATTAATGCGTCAGCATGAGGTCAGCATGACGTCAGGGGGTCAACGGGGGTCGTCCAGGTCAAACTGACCAGTGGGACCCGCATGTCGTTAGTTTAATTAATTAGTTTTAATTAAAACTAATCCTAATTAGATTAGTGGTGGGGTCCACTGCCATCGACCCGAGGGTCAACAGGCCCACGGTGAGGTCAACTCACCGGCGCTCAGCCGCCAGGCGAGGCCAGACGCAAGTGAGCAAGTGCCTTTGCACTTTCCGGCTCCAAATGGAGCGGGGGAGCACCTACGGTAGCTAGAGGCGAGCCGCGGGGTTTGGTGGGGTTGGTTGGGTGAGGGTGGCGGAGTGGGCGCCGGCGACGAGTCGGGGGCGACCGAGGCTCGCCACCGACGGGTTAGGGGTTAGCGGCCTCGGCGAGGCACGGGAGTGCGTGGTTAGACTCATTGGAGAGTGGTGAGTGTGATGGGCATAGTGGAGTGACCAAAGGTGACCGGAGGCTCGTCGGCGACGAGCGCCATGCATGGTGGGTTCAGCGATCATCGACCGCTCGCTGTGGTGCAAGAAGAGGAGAACGGAGAGGATGGAGAGGTGGCTAGGTTCGTAGTGAACCTGCGGGGAGCTTCGTCGGGGCCGGGGGTGGACTGATGCGTCGGCGGCGACGATGGGGATCTCCGGCGGCCTTGGACTCGGTCGAGGTCGGAGTAGTGGCCTCGGGGGGTCTTGGAGCGAGGGGGATTAGCTGGCTAGGGGTAACTGGGTGCGGCGGAGCGGCCAGACATGGCGGCGAGGTGCGTGGACGGCGGGGAGCACGGCGGCGACGGTGGCGTGTCGGCGATGGCGCCGGCCAGTCGAGAGCGAGCGAGAGAGAGGCGGGGAAGAGTGAGGTGTCTGGGGTTCGGGGACGACGTGCGGGTCGTCCCAAATGGCGAGGCGGCGAGGGGCAGAGGCAGGCGGCGGCCGTGGCGCGCCTGCGCTCGCCGGCTGCCAAGACTTACTGCTGGCAAGAGCCAAGCAAGCAGCTACCCATTGGCCTTTGGCTGGGCCGGCAGGTGGGCCGGGAGCTGGCGTCAGGTAAGGGTTTTTCTTTTTTTTATCTTTTTTCTATTTTCTGTAATCTGTTTAGGGTTTTTAAAAATACCAAAACACTTTCAAAATTTACCAAAATGTTCCTGGTCACTAGTTGGAATATTCCCAACATGAAACATTTTAGTTTAACAATTTTTGAACACTTAAAATATTTCCCATAATTTAAAATGCTCTTTTCAGAATTTTGTAAATTAGATTTGGAACCCTTAGGTGACCTAGAAAATGTCCCACCTCCTTTGACATGGATCTTAAACCCAAACAAAGAGGATGAGCATTTTGAAGGGCATTTCGGATTCATTGAATTAAATTTTGGTAAACCCTAGTTCTTTTAAGGAAGGGGGGGGATGTTCTGGGGTTTCTTGCCTTCCCCATTTCAAATTCAGATGAAATTTAAACATGATGCACACCCTAATGCATGGTCTATCTGGGATGTGACAATGCTGCTATTAAATATATTATGGAAAAGAAAGATGCTAAACCTAGACTTATTCGTTGGGTTCTTTTGCTACAAGAATTTGATTTACATATCATTGATAGAAAAGGAGCTGAGAACCCCGTCGCTGATAATTTGTCTAGTCTTGAAAACGTGCTTGATGACCCACTTCCTATTGATGATAGTTTTCCTGATGAGCAGTAAGCTGCAACAAATGTTTCTCATAGTACTCCTTGGTATGCTGACTATGCTAATTACATTGTTGCTAAATATTT
Organism: Aegilops longissima; assembly: GCA_021605205.1. Taxonomy (NCBI): domain Eukaryota; kingdom Viridiplantae; phylum Streptophyta; class Magnoliopsida; order Poales; family Poaceae; genus Aegilops; species Aegilops longissima. The sequence continues at coordinate 535,590,456 of CM038678.1, forward strand.
ACCACCTAGCTTTACATACCAACAAAATAAAAAATTCTTCTATGATTTAAGACATTAATTTTTGGATAACCCACATCTTTATAAGGAAGGAGTAGATGGTTTTATTAAACATTGTGCACCTGAGCATGGACAGGGACAAATCCTACGGAAATGTCACTCTGAAGCTTATGGAGGGCATCATGCTGGAGATAGAACTACTCATAAGGTATTGCAGTCTGGATTCTATTGGCCTACTCTCTTCAAGGATGCTCGTAAGTTTGTCTCATCTTGTGATGAATGCCAAAGAATAGGTAAGATCGGTAAGCGTCAATAAATGCCTATGAATTATTCACTTGTTGTTGAACCATTTGATGTTTGGGGATTTGATTACATGGGACCTTTTCCTTCCTCTAATGGGTATACACATATTTTGGTTGCTGTTGATTATGTTACTAAATGGGTAGAAGCTATTCCAACTAGTAGTGCTGATCACAGCACCTCTATTAAAATGCTTAAGGAAGTTATTTTCCCAAAAGGTTTGGAGTACCTAGATATTTAATGACTGATGGTGGTTCACACTTTATTCATGGTGCTTTTCGTAAAATGCTTGCCAGGTATGATGTTAACCATAGAATTGCATCACCCTATCATCCTCAGTCTAGTGGTCAAGTTGAGCTTAGCAATAGAGAAATAAAATTAATTTTCCAAAAGACTGTCAATAGGTCCAGGAAGAATTGGTCTAAGAAATTAGATGATGCACTTTGGGCTTATAGAACAACATATAAAAATCCTATGGGTATGTCTCCTTATAAAATGGTTTATGGAAAAGCTTGTCATTTGCCTCTTTAGTTAGAACATAAAGTATATTGGGAAATTAAAGAACTCAATTATGATTTCAAACTTGCTGGTGAAAAGAGGTTATTTGATATAAGCTCATTAGATGAATGGAGAACCCAAGCTTATGAAAATGCAAAATTATTCAAAGAAAAGGTTAAAAGATGGCATGCCAAAAGAATCCAAAAGTGTGAGTTTAAAGTCGGAGAATATGTTCTTATGTACAACTATCATTTCAGGTTCTTTGCAGGAAAACTCCTCTCAAAATGGGAAGGCCCCTATGTTATCGAGGAGGTTTACCGGTCTGGAGCCATCAAAATAAATAATTCTGAAGGTACTAACCCAAATGTTGTCAATGGACAACGAATAAAGCATTATATCCCATTAATGTTGAAAGTAATATTATCCAAACTTTGACACCAGGAGAACACATAAAAGAGTCCTTCCAGAACACTCCAGAATCGTGAAAATAAGGAGGTACGTGATACAGTAAGTAAACGGACTCCAAAAAATCCGCAAAAATAGTTTTTATCAGTTTTGGAATATTTAAGAATTTTGGAAATAAAGAAACTTCCAGGAAGTGTCCCATGGTGGGCCCAAGACACCAGGGTGCGCCAGGCTTGCCTGGCGCGCCCAGGTGGGTTGTGCCCACCTGGGAGGGTTGTGCCCACCTGGGACACCTTCCGTACTCCATTTTTCTCCCGTATGCTTGTCCTGCAAGATAAAAAATCAATATATACTTCCCGAACCTATTAATCATTGTATCGCAAAGAAATCCTCTGTTCTCTTTTTCCTTGCTATTTTCTGTCAGATCCCATCTACCATGGCCTCTTCAAGCTCCTCCAAGGATAAGTTCTTCTAGAACGTCATCAACCCATATCTGTGGGAGGTGGTGCAGCACCCTCAAACAATCTAGATACATGAGGTGGTGTTGTACATCCGCGACGAGCAAGGTCCCAAGGGCACGGGAACCGTGGAGGCTAGGCTTGAAGCCATGGAGCAGGAAGTCTTCCGGAGCAAGGGGATGGTGGAGCGTGGGCTCAATGCCAATCAACTCATGATCACAAACCTTTCCCGTGATCTCAAGGTGGATGGCAAGCCCATGAAGGACATCATCTTCACCCTCAACAAGAAAATTAACTTCCTCCAAAGCCAGATCTATGACCTCCAAAACTAAGTCTTTGAGTATGAGGCGAGGTATAAAGGTATGAGTTTGGCTGCTAGCTACAGGACCCATGAGACTCACTCCTCCTCTTATGATGGTGGACCACTGCCATGGAAATCCGAGGAGAAGATCTCTTCTTCATCCACCACCATCTTCTTCACCACCAAAGGAGAACTGAGTATCAGGTATGGGCACTCCCTTTGGCTTCCGCCAAGCTTGGGGGAGGTGCCCCAGTATCGTATCATCCCACTATCTTTTTGCTTTTACTTATCTTAGTTCGATCTTTTTGCTTTAGATGAATAAAAGTTTAGTTCGGTCCTTTCCTCTTTGAGAGTTTGCTTAGTGATCTATCCTTGTAATCATGTGCAAGTTATATAATAAAGTTTAGTTTGAGTTTTTGCTTTTTCTACTTTCATGTTGCAAATAAAGAAAAGAAATAAATAAAAGAAAGCAAATAAATCAATAAGATCATATACTAATCCTATGGTAGGTGATGGCACCACATAAGGAAAAGTATAAGTAGGAAATTTTATTAGAGATTGACAAACAAAGCATTAATCAAGGATGCAACTCATGAAAGAATTAATAAGGGAAGAGAAGATTCACATATAAATATACTATCCTAGAAATCTTTTGTGATTGTGAGCCCTCATCAAAATATTATATGCCAAAATTGTTGACATTGGACAAGGAAGACAACTTAATGGTTTTTGTTTGTTTGTATTCACATAGAAGTCATATTGTCATAGATCCTTCAACATGTGGTGCTTGCCCCTATCTTTGCTAGCCAAAAATTCCGCACTAAGTAGAGATACTACTTGTGCATCCAAAACTCTTAAACGCAAATCTTATTTTCAGGTGTCCACCATACCTACCTAGGGATTGAGCAAGATCCCTCAAGTAAGTTGTCATCGGTGTGAAAAGGCAATAAAAGTTGCTTCTAAAAATGTGAGATCATTTAGTGTAAGAGAAAATTGAGCATTGTACGAACTTGGGGCAATACAACGTGATGTTTTTTTGCACTAAGGGATTGAGCATACAAACAAATAAGCGCATGGCAACCTCTGCTTCCCTCTGCGAAGGGCCAATCTATTACTTTTTATGTATTTACTTTTATGCAAAGAGTCAAAGTTTTTCTTCTATTCCCTTTTATTTTTCTCCTTTGGCAAGCATCATGTGGTGAGGAAAGATCTAGGCACATATGTCCAGTTGAATATAGATAGCATAAGTTAGTATTGTTGACATCACCCTTGAGGTTATTACGTTGGGAGGAGAAACTATAAGCCCCTATCTTTCTATGTGTCTGGTTGAAATGTTTGCTCATGTGTACACGGTGAGTGTTAGCAATCATAGAAGACTATATGACGGTTGAGTATGTGGACTTGCCTAAAGGCTCCGACATGTGACCCTTCCTGAAAATATGATGAATTGTAGTTGCAAAGTTTACTGAGAACATAGTTTGTTGGATTCTAATAGAGTTTTTGCTTTGTACTTCGTTCGTGTGATGAGCTATTACTTATCCATGAGAAGTATATGATAGAAGTTCTATTATAAAAGTCCTATGTTTAAATTTTTTGCTGTCATAATAATCAACATGATGTTTCTATGTCCGTATTTTGTTTTTATCGACACCTCTCTCTCATAGCATGTGGACATGTTTTTCGATTTCGGTTTTCGCTTGAGGACAAGCGAGGTCTAAGCTTGGGGGAGTTGATACGTCCATTTTGCATCATGTTTTATTACTGTTATTTATAATGTTTTTATCCATAATAATGCTTTTTGGAGTAATTCTAATGTCTTTTCTCTCATAATTTGCAAGGTATACACCAAGAGGGAGAATTCCGGCAGCTGGAAATCTGGACCTGGAAAAGCTATGTCACGCCACCTATTCTGCACAACTCCAAACAAGCTGAAACTTTACGGAGATTTTTTATGGAATATTTAAGAATTATTGGAGAAAATAACTACCATAGGGGGCCCACCAGGTGGGCACAACCCACCTGGGCGCGCCAGGGAGCCCAGGCGCACCCTGGTTGGTTGTGCTCACCCAAGCCCACCTCCGGTTCCCATCTTCTGGTATGTAAGTCGTTTTTACCTAGAAAAAATAAGGAGAGGACTTTCGGGATGGAGCGCCGCCGTCTCTAGGCGGAACTTGGGCAGGAGCCCTTCTGCCCTCCGGCGGAGCCATTCCGTCGGGGGAACTTCCCTGCCGGAAGGGGAAATCATCGTCATCATCATCACCAACAACTCTCCCATCTTGGGGTGGGCAATCTCCATCAACATCTTCAACAACACCATCTCATTTCAAACCCTAGTTCATCTCTTGTGTTCAATCTTGTTACCGGAACTATAGATTGGTGCTTGTGGGTGACTAGTAGTGTTGATTACATCTTGTAGTTGATTACTATATAGTTTATTTGGTGGAAGATTATATGTTCAGATCCATTATGCTATTTAATACACCTCTGATATTGAGCATGATTATCATTTGTGAGTTGTTACTTTTGTTCTTGAGGTCACGGGAGAAATCATGTTGCAAGTAATCATGTGAACTTGATACGTGTTCGATATTTTGATAATATGTATGTTGTGATTCCCTTAGTGGTGTCATTTGAACGTCGACTACATGACACTTCACCATATTTGGGCCTAAGGGAATGCATTGTGGAGTAGCAATTAGATGATGGGTTGCAAGAGTGATAGAAGCTTAAACCCCAGTTTATGCGCTATTCCGTAAGGGACCGATTGGATCCCAAAGTTTAATGCTATGGTTAGAATTTATTCTTAATACTTTTCTCATAGTTGCGGATGCTTGCGGGAGGGTTAATCATAAGTAGGAGGTTTGTTTAAGTAAGAACAACACCTAAGCACCGGTCCACCCACATATCAAATTATCAAAGTAGCGAACACAAATCGAACCAACATGATGAAAGTGACTAGATGAAATTCCCGTGTACCCTCAAGAACGCTTTGCTTATCATAAGAGACCGTTTTGGCCTATCCTTTCCCTCACAAGGATTAGGCTACCTTGTTGTACTTTTGTTACTACTATCGTTACTTGCTCATTGCAAATTATCTTGCTATCAAACTACACCGCTACTTACAATTTCAGCACTTGCAGACATTACCTTGCTGAAAACCACTTGTCATTTCCTTCTGCTCCTCGTTGGGTTCGACACTCTTACTTATCGAAAGGATCTACAATTGATCCCCTATACTTGTGGGTCATCACGCACCATGTGGAATAAGAAACCTATATTTTGGGAGCTACCCTATTGGAAAGTCCTAGAGGTCCGCTCTGCAATCGACGTGATGCACGTGGCTAAGAATCTTTGCGTGAACATGCTAGGCTTCTTGGGTGTGTATGGGAAGACAAAAGATACACCGGAGGCAGGGAGGACCAGCAATATATGAGTGAAAAAGATGGCATGCATCCGAAGCAATATCAAGGTCCTACCAGCTACGCTCTTACCAAAGTAGAGAAGGAAATCTTTTTTGAATGCATGCTGAGTATCAAGGTCCCGTCTAGCTTCTCGTCGAATATGAAAGGAATAATAAATATGGCAGAGAAAAATTACAAAACCTAAAGTCTCATGATTGCCACGTGATTACGACGCAATTGCTTCTGGTTGCATTGAGGGGGCTTCTACCAGAAAATGTTCGATTAGCCATTGTGAATCTATGTGCATTCCTCAAGGCAATTTCTCAGAAGGTAATCGATCCAGAAATCCTACCAATTTTACAGAATGATACCCCCACTGGCGTTGTCAAGGTGAGGCAACCTAAAAAGGATGGCTCTCACCCCCACCCCCACCGGCGATCTCCTCCACCTCCGGCAATCTCCTCCACTAGCCACCAAATTCTAGTTTCTCTCCAATAGGTCTCACTGACGTCTCGGGATCTACACGGCCATACCCATCTCCAATGGGTTCCACCGATGGATCCACCCTTGGCTTGGACTTCTCCAAGGGTTTGATTTTTGCAGATAAGGTTTTTCAATCTACTGGCTTCTCGGTGCATCCCATGGAAGATATGGATTTTTTTTACCATGGTGGTCTCTTTTGGGAATCATGATTTTCGCCTTAATGAAGATTCTGTGGCGGCGGCACTTGAGGCTGCCATTAGTGGCTCGGCTATTGAGTTCATGGTTTTCTTGATCAAGGATAAGGTATTTGGTTTCCAAGTTTCTTGCAAGGCAGAAGCCATGATTATTCTCAGTCTTAGATCTTTTGCTTGTGAGCATTTCAAATGTTACTTTCATCTTTGGGGTAACAGTGGCCCAAATTGGGGCCGTGAGTTTAAGATCTGGAAATTAGAGTGTGATGCTGAGTGGATCATTGTTAGTCCTTTAAAGCGACATGCTACTATTGGTATGTTAGCCATGCATTCTAAGCCGCCAAAGTCCTCGGTTAAATCTTCTCGCTCGCTTGGCAAGAAACTTTCATTTGCAATCTTTCAAACCTACCCAGGTTGTCGTGGTTATCGTACCCGACCATCGAGAATTCATTCAATTCCTAGGCATGAGAGGGTGGTCATTCACCCACCAATGCCGACTAACCTCCGGTGGACATCGACGAGGCCATCCATATGTTTTGGTACGGTACAAGATCTGCTCACCACGGCTGATCGGGCTCCGTCATCTTCGGGCGGGAATTTAGGTTCTTCGAATGTGGACGTGCATGACCATGTTGGGCCTTCATCTGCAAGTGCCACGGATCGGGCTGAACCAGAAGGCTCTATTGGGCCTATTGATATTCCATCTTCTCACCAGGCCAGGGATGATTCTAATAATTTGGTATCAGATATGGTGGATGAAATTCATACGTGTCAAAAGTGCTTAAAAAAGGGACATTTTGCCTCCACTTGCACGTCCAAACTTTGGTGTATCTCTTGTTTGTGGGTCGGGCAATTCAAAAAGATTGTAACAGATTTGCTCGGATTATGGGCTTGGTTTGGCAACCAAAACCTGGTAACGTTGCAACTTCTGAGGCGCACAGCGAGAATATCTCTCTGACATCGCCTTTACCAAACTTGGACCTCCCTTGCACTTCCACATTAACTCCTTCATCCAGTTCCATCAGCCCTGGCCCCAAGACACCTTCGTCTTCACCGCCTGCAACACCTCCGCCACTGCAGTGCTCGCCGTCAGCGTAGCGGGAGTGTTATGTTCCGATGGCAAACTTCCACCTTGACCCGCTGCTATACGTTCCGGCTGGTCACCACATCGTCGATGGTGGGGAGGATCGGCTGCCGAGAACCTTTGTGACACCACATACCCCAATTGTGCACTGTCATGAGGAGTTCATGCTCGCCGAGGTAATGCCTATCCCTCCACCCGATCAGATTGGTGCTGCTAGGGAAGAAGTGGTGCAGTGGCTTCAAGCGCATGGAGTGTTAGTCAGGTCCACGCAGCCATAGATTCATTCTGTAGGCCTCTTTGAGCGCAGAGATGTTGCGGTTAGATTCTCTCTGTTACAGCTCCTGCCTCAACCGCTTGGAAATGATCGCTTTGTCCGGTTTATGAAGCATGATGAGGGTGAATCTTTTCGTGGTGCTCAGGGTTTTCGTCAGGGTTTACTTATGTTCCTGCGCATCCCGTTAGATCTCCTTAACACTGAATGCATCAGAGTAGCAGTCAACACTTTTGGAAAATTTCATCACTGGATCAGTAAGGACCCCTATTTGGTACGAACCTTCGTTTTTGCTTCCTTCCCTGAGGATATTCTTGTGCCACGTGATGTTGTGTTCATGGACTTTGCTGCTTGGGTTGGTGCTCGTGTTTCTTGGACTGCACCTTTGTACATCTTGGGTGCAAATTTTGCCGAACAGATGCCGCAGGATGTGGACTGGATGCCCATCAATGGCAATCCTCCGCCAGTTCCTGGAGTGCCTTTTCCAGAGATGCCTCCTTTCATTTTACCCCCTTTTCCTGCCCTCGAATCGAATGTTGTCCCCCCTCCTCCTCCGACACCGACTCACAATGAGGGGCAAGGTGAGAACTGGGACAATTGGAGTGAGCCGGTGGAGCAGCCAGCTGTTCAAGATCAAGAGTCGATGGTGGTCAACCTTTCTGCACAACCAAGCTCTGAAGCTGTTCAGCAGGTGCCCAATGTGCTAGTTATCTTCATTGTGGAAGATCAGCTTGAAGACCAAGATGTTCCTATGGTTGAGGTATAGGCTGGGGAAGAGGCCAACCATTGGGCAATTGTTGTTTATCAGCCTCATGTACATGTGCCAGCAGTGGAGTTACCCGTTGCTGTTCCTTTTGGGCCTCCTCTGCCGCCTGATATGGTTAGGAGGAGAACTTTTGAAAACTTATTGCAAGCACCTGTTGTTTATAAAGTTCCTAAGCCCATTGTGTTGCAGCCTATATCTCCTGTGATTCTCTCCAAGAGGATTGGGATTTTGCCTTCAGGGAGTTAGGCTTGCCATTACTAACTTGGAAGGACCAGGATCTAGCCAGACCAGTTGCCAGGGCTTTGTTCTCTGAAGAAATTGGACAAGCAGCTGAGAAGGAAGCCCCCTTGCCTGCAATGAACACAAAAACTAGGAGGCCACGCAAAACTTTGGCGCCAACCCCTATTGTGGAGACTTCAGTTAGAAGATGCACCAAGAGTTCTGTCCAGCGTGATGGGTTTAAGCCCACCTTCCAGGAGCTTGCTTTGCAGCCCAAGAGAAAGAAGCCCAGAGCAAAGCCCTTCACTGCTGAGATGCCAGATGATCCTGCACATGAAGACATTCCTCCAACAACTCCTGTCAGTCGGCTGCAAGCAATTGGGAGAGAGCTGGAAATCGATGCAAGCCTCCTCTCCATGGATGCACTTATGGTGGACCCACCAAATGTTGCTTCCACTAATTCTAATGAATAGTGTGGCCTTGTCTTCATGGGTCTGGCAAGCCCCTAAATATGCTCTGTTTTTGTCCTTTTATAACTTGCTCTGTCATGAAAACTTTCATGTAATAATGCTGGGTCAGACTTTTATGTGCTCGTTTGGACATCTGGCATTGTGTGACATGTGGTTGTTGGACCTTATTATGATATGTTTTAATGAGTAATTCTTGTAGAAACTGGAACGTTATGTGTTGGAATGTCAAGGGGCTAAATTTTGAAGCTAGGCAGAGAGCTATAAGGCAAAAAATTGATGAAAGTCAATGTGATATAGCTTGTTTGCAAGAAACCAAATGCTCATATTTTGACTCTAGATCAATTAAAAATTTCTGTCCCAAAAGGTTTGATAGATTTGCTTGCTCTCCTTCCATGAGGGCCTCTGGTGGAATTCTTGCGGTTTGGAACTCCTCTGTTTTTATTGAAACTTTAATTGAAGTGCAACAATTTGTTGTGGTTATTGAGTTTACTTCCAGGCAGAATAATGATAAATGGACTTTGGTTGTTGTATATGGGCCTTGTCAGGGTGAAGCCAGAGATAATTTTGTCACTTGGCTCTTAAATTTGTGTATTCCAGTTGAAGAAAACTGGTTGCTGTTGGGTGACTCTAATTTCATGAGGTCCATAGATAATAGAAATCTTCCTGGTGGAGATCTGAATGACATGTTCATCTTCAATGAGATAATTGGGCACTTGGGCCTCCTAGAATTACCCATTAAAGGCAGGGCTTTCACCTGGTCTAATATGCAAGACATACCACTTCTTGAGCAACTAGATTGGTTTTTCACCTCAGTGGACTGGATTTCAGACTATCATATGACTGAGGTGCTTCCCCTTGCTAGGACTGCATCTGACCATGTTCCATGTGTTGTCTCTATCAAAACCTCCATCCCAAAGTCAAATCTCTTTAGGTTTGACAACTATTGGTTGGAGTTGGATGGATTTATGGATTGTGTAGAATTGTCTTGGCAAAAACCATCTTGGAATGGACACATAACTGCTAGGATTGTAGATATATTTAAGTCTATGAGAATGTGTCTCAAGAGGTGGAAAATGAATGTTTGTAAGTTAAAAACCTTGATTAGCAAATGTAATCATGTTATATTCCTTTTGGATGAGTTGGAGGAGTGGAGGCCTTTGTTCAGGCAGGAGCTCAATTTCAGGAGAATTATCAAGATGCACCTGGAAAAACTGTTACATTTACAATTCCTTTATTGGAAAAACAGATGTACTATCAGGTACATTAAAGTTGGAGGGGAAAATACAAAGTTTTTTTCATTCCATGGCCACTGAGAGACACAGGAGAAATTCCATTGCAACTTTGAAGTTATCTGATGAAACAATGGTAACTGAGCACTCTCAAATGGAGGGAATCATTTGGAATTGTTTTAAGAACAGAATGGGTACTTCAAGAGGCATTGTGATGGGTTTTGACCTCAATACTCTCATTTCCCCTGTGGAGGGCCTGGACATTCTCACCAAGCCCTTTGAGACGGAAGAAATGGATAATGTGGTGAAGCACATGCCTATGGATAAAGCTCTAGGTCCTCATGGTTTTAATGGCTTGTTCTTTAAAAATTGCTGGCACATAATTTCTAAGGATCTCTATGAGCTAGCCCAGGCTTTCAATGAGGGTACTGCTATTTTGGAAAATATAAATGACTCATACATCACCCTGGTGCCCAAAAAGCATACTCCTGAGGAAGTGGGAGATTATAGGCCTATTTCACTTACTGGAATGGGTCTGAAGTTCCTCTCCAAGATGGCTGCAAACAGGTTTCAAGAGATGATCATGTTGTGTGTTCACAAAAATAAATATGGTTTTATCAAAAGTAGAATAATCCAGGATTGTATTGGTTGGACCTTTGAGTACCTGCATCAGTGTCACCAATCTAAGAGACCAATTGTAATTCTTAAGATTGATTTTGACAAGGCTTTTGACTCTTTGGAGTATGAAGCTATAATCCAAATTTTGAGGCACAAAGGTTTCAATGAGAAATGGATACTTTGGATGAAGCAGCTGCTGGCCACTGGTACATCCTCAGTCCTTCTCAATGGTGTCCCTGGTAGAAAATTTGTCTGCAAAAAGGGAGTTAGGCAGGGGGATCCTGTCTCTCCTCTCTTATTTGTGTTAGCTGTTGATCTCCTACAAACTGTTATTAATGACATGTTCAGAAGGGGCATTCTACACCTACCTATACCTTGTCATGATCAGGATTATCCAGTGATCCAGTATGCAGATGATACATTGATTATTTTACCTGCTGACAAGGCCCAGCTCATTGCTTTGAAGGATATGCTTCATGTGTTCTCTCAGTCCACTGGTCTTGATGTGAATTACCACAAATCTTTCATCATCCCAATATATGTTGACACTACATAGATGACTGATCTAGCTGCTGCCTTTGGTTGTCAAATTGGGAAAATGCCCTTCACCTATCTTGGATTGCCAGTGGGAACCACAAGGCCTAAAATGGTGGATTTTATGCCTCTGGTGGACTGCATGGAAAGAAGAATGACTTCCAGTTCATCATTCTTAAATCAAGGGGAAAGACTGCAATTTTTGAATTCTGCTTTGTCCCCCATGCCTATCTTCTTTCTTTGTAGTTTGGCTGTACCTACTGGAATTCTCAAGCAGCTGGAGAGAATACAGAGGCAATGCCTTTGGAGAAAACATAGAAGTGAGCCAGCCCCTTCACTTGCTGCTTGGGAGCTTGTTTTTACGCCAAAGAACAGGGGAGCACTAGGTATTCTCAACCTGGGGGTGCAGAGTGTGGCTCTGCTTCTCAAACATGCAAACAATTTCCTTAACAGGAAAGATCTTCCCTGGGTGTCCCTAATTTGGGACTCATATTACCATGGTAGGGTGCCCCAAGGAACTTCTGATTGTGGTTCTTTTTGGTGGAGGGATATTTGCAAGGTAATGCAAAATTTCAGAGAATGTTCCTGGGTTCAGATAAATGAGGGTGACACTACACTGTTTTGGTCTGACAACCGGAATCTTGATAATGAAGTTTCTACTATTCAGTCCAGATTTCCTAGGCTATTCTCATATGCTAAGGACCCATGGATTTCTGTTAAGGAGGTTTTAACTCTCAGGACATTCTCCAGCATTTCCATCTTCCATTGTCAGCCCAGGCTTATGAGGATTTGACTTTGTTGTAATCTTTGATGAACTGTCACTTCAGGACAACTGGCAGAAAGGATGTGTACTTTTGGCAAGCTCCTCCAAGGAGTACAAGCCTATGATGTTCTATTCTCACATTTTTGTATCTGAGACCTATAATCCTTTGACCTGCTTGATATGGAAATTGAAAGATCGTGGACGTCGCCTAGAGGGGGGTGAATAGGCGTTTTAAAATAATTACGGTAGAGGCTTGAACAAATGCGGAATAAACCTAACGGTTAATTTGTCAAGCACAAAACCTACAACAACTAGGCTCACCTATGTGCACCAACAACTTATGCTAAGCAAGATAAACAACTAAGTGATAGCAAGATATATGACAAGAAACAATATGGCTATCACAAAGTAAAGTGCATAAGTAAAGGGCTCGGGTAAGACATAACCGAGGCACGCGGAGACGATGATGTATCCCGAAGTTCACACCCTTGCAGATGCTAATCTCCATTTGGAGCGGTGTGGAGGCACAGTGCTCCCCAAGAAGACACTAGGGCCACCGTAATCTCCTCACGCCCTCGCACAATGCAAGATGCCGTGATTCCACTAAGGGACCCTTGAGGGGGGTCACCGAACCTGTACAAATGGCAACTCTTGGGGACGGTCGCCGAACCCGTACACTTTGGCAACCCTTGGGGGTGGTCACCGGTACCCGTCAAATTGCTCGGGGCGATCTCCACAACCTAATTGGAGACCCCGACGCTTGCCCGGAGCTTTACACCACAATGATTGAGCTCCGAACACCACCAACCATCTAGGGCACCCAAGCACCCAAGAGGAACAAGCTCAAGGGTACCAAGCACCCAAGAGTAATAAGCTTCTCAACTTGTAACTTCCACGTATCACCGTGGAGAACTCAAACTGATGCACCAAATGCAATGTCAAGGGCACACGGAGTGCCCAAGTCCTTCTCTCTCAAATCCCACCGAAGCAACTAATGCTAGGGAGGAAAATGAGAGGAAGAACAAGAAGGAGAACACCAAGAACTCCAAGATCTAGATCCAAAGGGTTCCCCTCACATAGAGGAGAAAGTGATTGGTGGAAATGTGGATCTAGATCTCCTCTCTCTTTTCCCTCAAAAACTAGCAAGAATCCATGGAGGGATTGAGAGTTAGCAAGCTCGAAGAAGGTCAACAATGGGGGAAGAACACGAGCTCAGAGGATAAGGTTCATTGGGGAAGAAGACCCCGTTTTATAGGACCTCCCGAATCCAACCGTTATGTGCTCAGGTCGTGCACAAGCGGTACTACCGCTTGGAGGAACATACCACCGCTTAGCACGGTCAAAACAGCCCAACGAGAGAGAAAACACGAGTTGAAGTTCTGCCAGAGAGGTAGTACCGCTCTGGGGAGAGGTAGTCCCGCTTACCACTTATAAGAGGTACTACTGCTCGGGAGGAGAGGTAGTACCGCTTACCACTAATAAGAGGTACTACCGCTCGGGTGGAGAGGTAGTACCGCCACCGCTTATAAGAGGTACTACCGCTCTACTACCGCTGAAACCCGACACGAAAAAGACGATCCCGAAGCAGCGGTACTATGCAAGATAGGTCATGGTACTACCGCTCTAGAGAGCAGTACTACCGCATGAGGCTTTCAGGAACACAACAGAGAAACAGAGCATGCAATAAAGCCTAAACTGCCACACTTCTGCATATGAGCTTCAAATTGAGCAAACTCAAGCTTGTTGGATAGAAGACGACGATTAGCATGCAAAAGCGGCTGATTATAGTAAGAAGTGGCAGGGGAGGTATGCCTAACAAATAGAGGAGAGAAACCTCCAACAGAGAAGAACTGGCATAACCTCCAACATCGAAAACATCATAGAAGATGCACATGAACTCCATTTTCGATGAACTCGAGCTTGTCAAGAAGAAGACCACAAGCTCTAAAACTCACAAAGAGAAACACCAAACACAAACCAAGAAATATGATGCAAGGATGCAATGGTTTGAGCTCTCTACGAACGATACGATCAAGCAACTCATCGAGAGCCCCCCTTGATAGTACGGCAATCGATCCTATAACCCGGTCTCCCAGAACTGCCATGAGACAGGTAAAATAGAAAACCTATCAAGGGCAAACCTTTGCCTTGCACATAGTCCACTTGAGCTAGATGATGACGATCTTGACTCCCTCAAGTCGGACCACCTTTCTTGATTGCGTTGGCTCGATGAAGACTAGTTGATTGCTCCCCCATACTCCACTATGGGTGAGCCACTCTTCGACACATCTTCACAAGTCCATTGCCACCACAATGGAAGGCAAGCTTCAAGCACATGATCTCTTCGTGATGATCCTACTTGAACTTGCACACCGCAACCTAACCCCACAAAGAACTCTCACGAAGACCATGGGTTAGTACATAAAGCGTAATTGACCTTGCTTACCATACCATGGGATCGCTTGATCCCTCTCGGTACATCTTCTATGCTTTGTGTGTTGATCAACTTTATTCACTCTTTGACTTAGTCTTGATCAACCTTGAATCTTTCCAACTCTCTTCATTTGGATGATGTCTTGAAGGTAAACATGAATGATCACACACTCTTCTTCTTCAAGACATGCTTGATATAAGCTCAATACTCATAAGACCAATCTTTGGATAATTACTTAATAGCACCTTGGTCATCACAAACTCTCCTTGAAACCAACAAATGGACTCCAAGAAAAGCCTATGGATAAACCCTTCAAATATAACTCAAGGCAACCATTAGTCCATAGAGATTGTCATCAATTGCCAAAACCAAACATGGGGGCACCGCCTGTTCTTTCAATCTCCCCCATTTTGGTAATTGATGATAATCACTTTCAAGAGAGTTTATACAAGGAATTATGCATCACCATGCAATACAACAACCAATAATGCATGCATATGAGATGCAAATGCTAAGGAACAAAACCAAAGCAAGAGTAGAAAACTCTCTAAACTATTCCACAAAACTATCTGAAACTTCTCCCCCATTGGCATCGATTGCCGAAATGGGCGAAAAGCTTAGAAGGCCAATATAAATTGTGGTCCTCCATAAATTGTGTATTTCTCAACAAGAGAGTGGAATGCAATACACATATCCAACTGTCAATACTTGGAGGAGGACAAACTATATTGAGGCCCAAAGATTGCAACAGAAAGATATGCCATAAAGACATAACAAAGATAGACACAAGCAATCAGAAGATACCAATTGAAGCAAGCAATCAACGGATATCGATTGAACGAACTAGACCAATGATCCTACGTGCCACAAGAATAAAGATATTATGATATGCGCAAACGAGTGTTCTAAAGAAACTAGAGAAGCTCCCCATGATTTGTGCACACATAAGAATTTTTGTATTTGAATACAAAAGTGCACAAAATAGGATCATAGCTCCCCCAAAATCAATAGAAACTCACAACTAGTGTAAGTGAGCATATAGGAAACAAAGCCTAGCACAGGCAACAAACACATGGTTGAGCAACATGTAAAAGAGGCAACTTAAGAATAGGCTCAACCAAAATGATGTGTGTGAGTCATGGCAAAGCACTTGAGAAGACTAAAATAAGGATGAACATTAAGCATCAACATAGTCTTGAAAGAATGAGGCACACGGTGCAAGGCCTATCATTCCCACACACAATTGGCAAATGGGTTCACAAGCTTACTAATAAGCAAATAGAGAACCTATGCTTGTGACAACCCGTGGTGAAGATAGACGAAGAGAGGCTCATCAAGAAGAGGGATATACCAATTAAGATGAAAAAAAAGCCTCGTAAAGATAAGCAAGAGGAAAATAATCTTCACCACACAAGAGTGCATCAAGATGCAATGATAGAGGACACGCACTCAAGGCAAAAGCTTACACGGAGCCACCAAAGAAATAACATAAGAAAGACAAGGTGGACGTGAAAGAAAGGATATCAACTAAAGATGTAGTTTCTCTCAAGTGTACAAGGTTCTAGGTAGACGAAATCATGATGATATATATCTACAAAGAAGGTTGTACACCCGAAATAGTTACAACACGAAGGAACAAGATATCCACAAGGAAGTCATAAATATACCAATAAGATATTTGCTTGAAAGCATAGCACATGGCTAGATATGGTCTCACTGTATATAAATGAAGTCCATTCACTCATCCATCAAAGACATCACAACTGGCAACAAGAGATCATCGTTGGGATGCTTTGAGAAAGGAAACAAGTATCACAAGATATGAAATGAATATCATGCAAAGATGCAACCTACACAAGGTTGAATGCAAGAGAGGAAAGCATGAGTAGATACTTGTTACCGAGATATCATTGGAAGGATGTAGTAGATACCAATTGAAGGTAGATAGTAGTTCATTGATCAACCTAGCTTGACTCCAATATGCACATGGTGACAACACCTTCCTTGTGAGTGAGCCGAGCATCCAATGCATCTCTAAATGTTCCTAGAAGAACAACACAAACTAAACGGTACCCAAACTCATTGGGACCAAAGAGTTAGAAACACCAATATACATAGGAAAAACTCCACATAAATATGTGCATCTAGAGAAGGAAACGAATTTCATGCACATCTCATCCAATTTGAGACTTGGTGGAGTTTCCCTATATATTGGGTCAAATAAAGAAGGCATGCCACAGAGACTACATGAAGTAAATATGCATGCTCAAGACCTTCAAGAACCGATACCAAAAGACAAAGAAAAACCAAGTGAAGAAAAGATACCAAAAAACATCACTTGGAGGATATCCATAGAAGATACATCAAGGAATGAGATATCCATTGATACACTCAAAATAAAAGATATCAAACTCCCAAAAGAGAGGATGGTTCCAAACAAACCAAGCTCTCTACAAAGTTTCATGATGGCACAAAGTACCAAAACGGAAACGGCTTGCCTTCCACCAACACACACTTGATAAGGATCGCAAGATGATTGTTTTATAGAAAGTAGGATAGCTCCCCCAAGACTAGTGCATTATAGAGAATTTGAATTTGAATACAAAATGCACAAGGTGGGATCACCACTTTCATTATATCTAGAAAACACTAGACAAGATCAAGAAATAAACAAGATCCACAAGTGGTATGGAAGACAAAGGGAGTTGATACATTCCTTTGGCAAGAGAAAAGGCAAATAAAACCAAAAAGCCAATGTAAATATGATCAATAAATTCTACCACACATAAGTGAGTACCAATTGTAAAAAGACAAGAAGTATTTGAAAATAATTCCCGGTGGTAGATAGCAAGGATATCTGACATCATCTTCACACCAAACACAAGCAAATTGCAACTTGTAGAGCTAACATGCCACCTAGGAACAAGATAATTTACGATATCAATTCTAGGTGACAATATCTCAAATGTACACATTTTCTAGGCTAGTAATATACACATAGCATATTACTCCCCCATAATGTGATACCAATTAAAGAAAGACAAGATGCAATTAAAATGATCCAACAAGAGATAATTAATGGACTATTAAGAATTTGAATTTCTCATGAGAAGACATACCACATAGCGACTAGATAATCTTGTAATATCAATAATAGATGGTATTCCTCATGTACACACATTTATAGGATTGTGAGGTGTACAAAGCGCATCACTCCCCCATAATGGGATATTCCATTAATATCTCACAAGAGCCAACTAAGAAATAGACAAGATGCAAAAGGCTCAATGCATGACACACACATACATGATGTGCAAACCAACACACACATACTTGATTGCTCAAGATAATCAAGTTGGAAGCACAACATATACAAACACATGCAAGGAACAAAACCAAAACATGCAAAGGGGCAAGTAACTTTCAATGTAAACAATTTAAGTACAAGTTACCGCAAGGAGGCACATTGGATATAAGATATAAGATTGATGATTCACTTGACTTGGCTTGAGGCAATAAGAGCGATGAAGTCCCCTTAATTCTTCATAATGTAGCCAAGTCTCCAATGCCCTCCAACAACACCTATTGATCAAGTTTGAGCTAGTTGGTCCCCAACCAAGTTGGGTCCTAAGAGGTTAGTCACAATAGGCTTGGCAACCCAAATGGTTCTTTTCTTGACACCACTTTGAGTACCAACAAACTTGGCAAACACATTGTCAACCTTATCCTTCCCAAGATAATAGATATCATAAATAATAATTGGGTTGGATAAGTTACCACTAGTGCATGAAGAAGCGACGTGGCCTTTCTCATGACATAAGTAGCAACGTCTACTCTTCACTTTCTTCTCACTTGATTTCTCAACAAGAGAAGCATTAACTTGAGTCTTCTTGGGAAGTGGCCTTTATTCAACTTGAGATTGAGCATGAGATTGAACTTGTGCCCTCTTCCCTTGTTGCTTGACACTAATGGCCTTCTTCTTCAATGGGCAAGATCTAACATGATGCCCTTCTACTTTGCACTAGCTTGAAGCAAACAATCTTGGTCAAATTCTTGATTTGTTCTTGGCCCTTCTTTTTGTTCTTCTTGGACTTGTTTTTCTTATTGGAGTTGAATCCAAGTCCATCTTTGTCATTGGGGGATTTTTGCACACTCAAGATATTTTTGAGTGTGGATTTCCCTTTATGACTCTTTTCCAAGTCTTTCTTCAAAGAAGTGACTTGGGCCTTGAGCTCTTTGATTTCCTCTACATGGTTAGTCTCAACAGAAGTACTAGAGGAAGTATAAGCTTCATCGTTAGATCAACAAGGCAAGGAAAGCAATTCATCACAAGATGTACCAACATTGTAAGTAGATGAATTACAAGGACTAGCACATGGCAATATACTATTTTGACTAGAAGTAGTGCTAGTATCCACATGATGCTCACTAGATGTTACCTTAGCAATCATGGCCTCATGAGCTATCTTTAGCACATTATGGGATACTAGAAGATCATCATGAGAGCTTGTGAGCTTTACATGATTTTCTTCCAACATCCCATAATTGCTAGATAGCAACTCAAGTTGAGCCCTTAGCTCAACATTCTCCTTCAATATGGATGCTTCACAAGAGTTAGAGTTAGTAGCACAAGCATCATCATTAGCAATAAGAGGAGAAGACAACTTGGCAAGCTGTTTTGAATATGAAGCTTTAAGTTGAGCATGAGACTCGGTGAGTTTGATGAGCTCACTCTTAATGAATCTTGAGCCATTTTCAAGGTGCTCAAAGTCCTCAAGGAATTTAGCATGCACAACTTCAAGCTCCTCATTTTTAGTTTCAAAATCATTGGCCACCTCAAGAGCTCTATCACCAGATTCCCTCACTCTAGATAACTCTAGAGCAAAAGTCTCCTCAAGAGATTCCTTGGTGGTTTGTTCAAGTTCAAGAGCTTGAGAGAGGTCCGCAATCTCATTAGCGTAATCACGCTCATGAGCTTCCATTTTATCAATGGTGACCTCATGCTCCTCTAGATGAGATTCCAACTCCTCAATGTATTTCTTGCCATCAATGGCAATAGACATTATTTCCATGAAGTTGGAACGAGCAATTTTATTTTTATGAAGAGCATTAAAAATCATTTCCCCCTTAATTTTGAAGGAGGCAACATTATCATTCTCTTCATCATTATCCTCATCATCATTAGCATTAACATCATCATCAAGAGACATATTTGGGTTCAAAGTGGGAGATACCTTTGAAGCCTTAGCCATAAGGCATAAAGCAATAGATGATGATGTAGGATCCCTTGAAGCACCATTTGAGACCACATCTTGTTCCATGGAGTGTTGGGTTTCCTCTACATTGTTAGCACAACAATTCGAGGAAATAGATACATTTTAATCATGGCAAAAAGACATATCAAGCATATCATCATGATATTTAGTCAAGCAATTTCTACATGATATGCTCGAAGTGTTAAAGCCCCAAGAAGGAGCATTGCAATTATATAGTGATGAAGGATCATCCACAATAAGCATACTATCATCATTGCAATGACCAACACTACTCACCATACCATTACCTTGTGGCAAACCACATGTAGGTGAAGTAGAAGAAGTTGAGAAGACTATACGACCGGAGGTGGAGGGAGAACAATCATCCCCACGAATCTTGGACACACCATATTTATCTTGAAGCTTCGTCCACAACTCATGAGCATCCCGGAACGGCATGAGTTGAAATATAACTACACTGCTCAAAGCATCAAAAAGCACATTATAAGCTTGAGCATTGAGATAAGAGTTTTTCTCATGCTCTAAAGATAATCTTTGGGGATCCTTTGGAGGAGAAAAACCCATATCTAAAATTCGCTCTAAGTTTGGGTCCATGACCCTAAAGAGATTAAGCATGCAAATAACCCAAACATCAAAATTTGTGCCATCGAAACTAAGAGTGTCAGAGAATCCTAATCCCCTAGTCGACATCTTTACTCTCTAGGCGGTTAAGCCTATCAAAGAGAGACGAGGCTCTGATACCAATTGAAAGATCGTGGATGTCACCTAGAGGGGGGTGAATAGGCGTTTTAAAATAATTAAGGTAGAGGCTTGAACAAATGCGGAATAAACCTAACAGTTAATTTGTCAAGCACAAAACCTACAACAACTAGGCTCACCTATGTGCACCAACAACTTATTCTAAGCAAGATAAACAACTAAGTGATAGCAAGATATATGACAAGAAAAAATATGGCTATCACAAAGTAAAGTGCATAAGTAAAGGGCTCGGGTATGACATAATCGAGGCACGCGGAGACGATGATGTATCCCGAAGTTCACACCCTTGCGGATGCTAATCTCCGTTTGGAGTGGTGTGGAGGCACAATGCTCCCCAAGAAGCCACTAGGGCCACCGTAATCTCCTCACGCCCTCGCACAATGCAAGATGTTGTGATTCCACTAAGGGACCCTTGAGGGTGGTCACCGAACCCGTACAAATGGCAACCCTTGGGGGCGGTCGCCGAACCCGTACACTTTGGCAACCCTTAGGGGCGGTCACCGGTACCCGTCAAATTGCTCGGGGCGATCTCCACAACCTAATTGGAGACCCTGACACTTTGCCCGGAGCTTTACACCACAATGATTGAGCTCCGAACACCACCAACCGTCTAGGGCATTCAAGCACCCAAGAGGAACAAGCTCAAGGGTACCAAGCACCCAAGAGTAATAAGCTTCTCAACTTGTAACTTCCACATATCACCGTGGAGAACTCAAACCGATGCACCAAATGCAATGGCAAGGGCACACGGAGTGCCTAAGTCCTTCTCTCTCAAATCCCACCGAAGCAACTAATGCTAGGGAGGAAAATGAGAGGAAGAACAAGAAGGAGAACACCAAGAACTCCAAGATCTAGATCCAAGGGGTTCCCCTCACATAGAGGAGAAAGTGATTGGTGGAAATGTGGATCTATATCTCTCTCTTTTCCTCAAAACTAGAAAGAATCCATGGAGGGATTGAGAGTTAGCAAGCTCAAGAAAGTCAACAATGGGGAAGAACACGAGCTCAAAGGATAAGGTTCATTGGGAAGAAGACCCCTTTATAGGACCTCCCGAATCCAACCGTTATGTGCTCAAACAGGCACAAGCGGTACTACCGCTTGAGGAGCGGTACTACCGCTTAGCACGGTCAAAACAGCCCAACGAGAGAAAAACACGAGTTGAAGTTCTGCCGAGAGGTAGTACCGCCTGGGAGAGGTAGTGCCGCTACCACTTATAAGAGGTACTACCGCTCGGGAGGAGAGGTAGTACCACTTACCACTAATAAGAGGTACTACCGCTCGGTGGAGAGGTAGTACCGCCACCGCTTATAAGAGGTACTACCGCCTACTACCGTGAAACCCGACACGAAAAGACGATCCCGTAAGCAGCGGTACTATGCGCGACACAGGGTCATGCAGTATCGTTACATAAGCGGTACTACCGCTCTAGAGAGCAGTAGTACCGCTTGAGGCTTTCAGGAACACATCAGAGAAAACAGAGGATGCAATAAAGCCTAAACTGCCACAACTTCTACATATAAGCTTCAAATTGAGCAAACTCAAGCTTGTTGGATAGAAGACGACGAGTAGCATCCAACAGCGGATGATTATAGTAATAAGTGGAGGGGAGGTATGCCTAACAAATAGAGGAGAGAAACCTCCAACAGAGAAGAACTGGCATGACCTCCAACATCGAAAACATCATAGAAGATGCACATGAACTTCGTTTTCGATGAACTCGAGCTTGTCAAGAAGAAGACCACAAGCTCTAAAACTCACAAATAGAAACACCAAACACAAACCAAGAAAGATGATGCAAGGATGCAATGGTTTGAGCTCTCTACGAACGATACGATCAAGAAACTCATCGAGAGCCCCCCTTAATAAACGGCAATTGCTCCTATAACCCGGTCTCCCACAACTACCATGAGACCGGTAAAATAGAAAACCTATCAAGGGCATACCTTTGCCTTACGCATAGTCCACTTGAGCTAGATGATGACGATCTTGACTCCCTCAAGTTGTACCACCTTTCTTGATTGCGTTGGCTCGATGAAGACTAGTTGATTGCTCCCCCATACTCCACTATGGGTGAGCCACTCTTCGACACATCTTCACAAGTCCATTGCCACCACAATGGACGGCAAGCTTCAAGCATATGATCTCTTCGTGATGATCCTACTTGAACTTGCACAACGCAACGTAACCCCACAAAGAACTCTCACAAAGACCATGGGTTAGTACACAAAGCGTAATTGACCATGCTTACCATACCATGGGATCGCTTGATCCCTCTCGGTGCACCTTCTATGCTTTGTGTGTTGATCAACTTGATTCACTCTTTGACTTAGTCTTGATCAACCTTGAATCTTTCCAACACTCTTCATTTGGATGATGTCTTGAAGGTAAACATGAATGATCACACACTCTTCTTCTTCAAGACATGCTTGATATAAGCTCAATACTCATAAGACCAATCTTTGGATAATTCCTTAATAGCACCTTGGTCATCACAAACTCTCCTTGAAACCAACAAATGGACTCCAAGAAAAGCCTATGGACAAACCCTTCAAATATAACTCAAGGCAACCATTAGTCCATAGAGATTGTCATCAATTGCCAAAACCAAACATGGGGGCACCGCATGTTCTTTCAGAAATCATCTTGCACAATGAAAATTAAGGTGTTTGTGTGGATGCTCATTATGGGCAGATTGAATACAAAGGATATGGTGGATAGAAGACATTGTCACATGGAGGATGGAGTTCATTGTTGGCTCTGTCCCTTGCAGGCAAGGGAAACCAGGGATCAGCTATTTTTTAACTGCAACTTCAGTTTGAGAGTATGGAATTATCTGCAGATTGAATGGACGCATGGAGATTCAATGTCTGATTTGGTTATTCATGCTAGGAGACGTTTTGGTAAACCTTTTCTCACTAAAGTGGTTTTCATTGCCTGTTGGAACATCTGGATCATCAGAAATGCAAAAGTCTTCACAAGTGAGAGGGCCAGCTTCAATATGTCGGCGCTTCGGGAACGGGGTCCCAGACTTGCTCGCTCATGCGGCTGCGGCGTGGCTCGAAGGAGGCCCAAGACGCCCATCTTCATCAACGCAAGCTCAAGACCCTCGCGAGGGCCAAGCCTCATGGGCGGACGACAAGGAGCTTCTCGAGCACGGCCTCGTCAGCTGGCTCATGAGGAGGCGGAGAGTTCAAGGCAGGGTACCTCGCGAGGTGCCCATGACGCAAGCCATGATTTACCAAGGGCGCCATCGGGCGCCAGCCCGCAGCAGCCCTCCTTTCCTCTTTGGTGCAAAGGGAGCAAGCGCAGGCGAGAGCATCAAGCAAAGGCATCCGTTTCGGTGCAACAAGACCAAGACCAGCCCAACGGCTGGAAGGGAGTCATCGTGGAGCCCAAGCAGGCGTCATCACCAGAGCCTTTGGCAGGCGAGGACCAACTTTAGTCAGGATAAGTGTACCCGTTGTTCCCCTTCAAAATGGCCAATTGTTGGCGCCCTTCCCGCTCAATATTTGGGAAGAGGCCCAGGGCCTTCGCCTATAAATAGGAGTAGCCACACTCAGAGCTAGGGGCATCTGAAAGAGGGAGAGAGAAGAGAAGATCCGAACCCTCATCAAGAAGCCAGTAGCTAGAGCGACTAAACACCACCTAGCAGTTCATCGCACCCGCCAAGAACAGACCCTCGCGAGGCTGTTCTTCCTTGTATTGTTCCTTATCAGCCCAAGAGGCAATCCACCACACCACACACTGGAGTAGGGTATTACACCACAATGGTGGCCTGAACCAGTATAAATCTCGTGTCTCTTGTGCTGTTCCGTTAGTAGTTTAGGTCCCTGCGATTCGGCGAGGTGCGAGACGGTGGAAGGTTGGATCTCCGCGCGCACCCCAGTGTTCAAACCTCAAGGGTCTGCCAGAACCCGAAATCCGACATTTGGCGCGCTAGGTAGGGGTGCGCCGGAATCTGCCTTTCCTCGCCTCGTTCTTCCCCGACCACCGCAACCATGTTCGACGCTGTCGGGCCCGCGCCCGAAGCGCCGAGCCGCCTCGCCTCCCATGTCGCCCAGACAGCTCCTGCCGGCGGGCGCCCTTCTCGTTCCCGTCACTGCCGTTAACGCCGCCACCGCCCGGCGGGAACGAGCAGCAAGCATCGCCCCAAAGACCCGCCCATGAGGCGGACGGCCGCATCGCCACGCCGCCATCCCGCTGGTTCTTCGTCACGCGCCAAGGCGCCATGGAGGCCCGAGCCGCACTCATCGCGCAAACGAGCTCCTGCGCTACCGCCCGACGACGCGTCACGAAGAATGGCTTGACCGAGTCGCCGAGCTCGTCTGCTGCTGCAGAGGCGCCCCGCACCGCCTGCCTCGCTGACCGCACCCGCCCAGCAGCGGGCGATGAAGCTCCCGGGGCGCCTCAGCCGCCTCCTCCTCAAGAAGGCGCCTGCCCCAAGGCGCACGGCCCCTGGGCGGAAGCTGCTCCGCCAGCGCCGGCGTGGCAAGAGCAGACCTGTCAAGAAGTTCTCGCCCACGAAGCTGCCCGAGCTCTCCCCACTCCAAAGACGTCAGACCTCGCTGCCCCCACCAGCGCGCAGGAGGCCCACAAGACCAAGCTCCTGTCGTCCGAGGCCCCCAGCGCCACGGGCGGCCGCGCCTTTCACCTCCGAGCTGCGTTGCGTCGCGTGGCCCGCCAAATTCAAGCTAGACCTGCCTCCTCGCTACGACGGCATAGCTGACCCTACGGAGTTCCTCCAGCTCTACGAGCTAGGCATCGAGGCTGCCAATGGGGATGAAAAGGTCATGGCGAACTGGTTTCCCATGGCGCTCAAGGACGGAGCCCGCACCTGGCTCCTGAATCTGGCCCCAGGCACGATCTCTTCCTGGGCCGAGATGCACACCCGCTTCATCGCCAACTTCTAGGGTACTTGCGACCGGCCACCCGCCGTGAGCGACAGGCGCCGAATCAAGCAGCAGCCAGGGGAAACCCTGCAAAAGTACATCCAGCGCTTCAACAACGCGCGCCCCAAGATCCCCAGGGTAACGGAGGAGGCCATCATCTCTGCCTTTTCCGACGGCGTGCGCGATGTCAAGATGAAGGAGGAGCTGGCGATGCATGAAGATCTATGCACCTCCTTGGAGCTGTTCAACTTGGCTACCAAGTGCGCCAGGGCTGAGGAGGGGCGCCTCTCCCTCCTCGAGCTTCCTGCCGCGGATCCTGAAGAGAAGAAGTCCAAGGCCAAGGACGTGAAGCGCAAGGGGGCTGCCGTACTCGCGGCCGAACCAGACACCAAGCGAGGCAGAGATCTGCCCGAGTCCTCGAAGGGCAGTCGGTACTGCGTGTACCACGACCTCCACACCCACAACACCAATGAATGCCAAGAGCTCCGGGCCGTACGCGAAGGAAGGGTCGGCAGACGCCCCGAGCGCAGCGACCGGGGCTACGGCCGAGGAGGAGGAAGGAATGCAGGACGCTGGGAAGACCGCGGCCCGCGCCAAGGGTGGCGCGACCAACCTCCCGAGGACCGTTGGCAAGACCCGCCTCGTGAGGGAGGCTGGAGGGATCAGCCTCGCGAGGATCGCCCGCAGGGGAACGCAGGCCTCCCTCCACTGCCGCCGCAGCTAAGGAGAATTGAGGACCGCCATCGACGAGGGGCTGGGGCTTCAGAACCGCGGCGATCGCTTTGCATCCTGGGCGGAGCTCAAGCCCCAGCCTCTCAACAAGATCTTCAAGCAGTTCGCCCACAAGTGAATGCAGTCCTCCCCAAGCTCGAGGACACGCGCCCTCTCAGGTGGTCGGCGTGCGCCATCACATTTAGCTCAGCGGATCAGCTCAAGTGCGCGGCCACAGCCGGAGTTCTCCCAATGCTTTGTTCCCCAATCATCAGCAACATGCTGGTCACCAAGACCCTCATCGACGGCGGGGCAGGACTCAACGTCCTGTCCGTGGAAACATTCAACAATCTTCAAGTGCCTTACAGTCAGCTTCAGCCAACCAAGCCTTTCCCCGGAGTCACCGACGGCTCCACGGTCCCGATCGGGCAGGTCCGCCTTCCTGTCACCTTCGGGGCTCGCGACAACTACCGCACCGAGCACATTGACTTCGACGTCGCCCACATTCGCCTGCCGTACAACGCCATCCTCGGGTACCCGGCGCTGGCCAAATTCATGGCTGTAACCCACTATGGCTACAACGTCCTCAAGATGCCAGGAAGCGGCGGGGTCATCACGGTGCCGTGTGAAGAGAGAGACGCAGTGTGCTCCCTGGAGCGAGCCTTTCAGGCCGCATCGCTAGAAGACCCGGACCACAGCAGCAGGAGGCCTCCCGGGGCCGCACCCAAGAAGAAGAAGACATCGACCGGCCTGGCTCCTCAAGAGGCAGGCCCCTCAGGGCCCGCGCCCGGCCAGGGGGAGCCTCCTTCCATCGCATAGGAAAGCGCGCCCAGTGCCCTCCTCAGGCTGGGCTCGGGGGCTCTCCCCTGGAGGGCCACCGACCTCGCCAAGGTCACGAGGGAGGCGCTTGGGGACCACGTGGAGGCGTGCTTCGAAGCACGTTTCCCGCAAGCAGGAGCGAGGCAAGGAGGGCCGAACCCTCAGGAGTTCGTCAGCAAGGCCATTCAGGAGCTATAGGAGTCAAGGGTCATGAGGGGCAGCCGCCGCCTACCCGCTGTGGCCCCCCATCCAGGCGAGGATGATGGGCTGCGCATCTGCATCGACATACCAGGGCTTAACCGAGCCGCATCTCAAGAGCGCCTGTGGTCCTCGCGAGTGGGACGTTGCGAGGGCCCGCCCCACAACTATGTGCGCATGCCTCACAGCCTGCCAAACGCGGTTGCTGCGCACCAGCATCTCATGAGGGCCATCCTGGAGGCTCGAGAGGTCAGGCACGCCGCAGCCCTGGCGGAGATGAAGATGGCCCCCGAGGAGCCGCCAGCGCCTCCGGATCCTCCCGAGGCCCCCGGGCCTGGGGGCTCGTGAGGATCGGCTCCCGCAGCCCACCGAGTCTTCTACACCAACACCCCTTCGTCCTCAACATCACCAGGTGACATCTTTAAGTTTTATTCCCGACTGGGAGCGCCTTCAGGGCCGCATTATTCCCAGGTCGCGTGGGTCCGTTCCTGCGGCATGTATCCCTTTTATTTCATGTCATTAGCTTATCCTGTTGGGGGCGCCCCTCGGGCTGCATCATCCCCAAGCCGCTCGGGCCTGCCCCAGCGGCATGTATCCTTCTTACGCTTCCCTTAGGATTATGCTCGCTCCACCATGCTTGTTATTTGCGCCTTTTCCGGGTGACGGAATCTTGCACGCTAAAGGGGGTGCCCGAGCATCGCGACTCAAGGCTCCTACCGGCTCTCCGCCCTCACCTCCGGTCTTGTCCATGGCATCGCGACCTGGCTTGCCAACGACGGCTAAGACCAGCCCGAGAGCCGGACCCGAGGACGAGAGTTTCACATCTAACCCAGCTTATGCGCTAAAGTGGGGGGTGCCCGAGCATCGCGACTCAGTGGCTCCTACCGCCTCTCGCCCTCACCGGGTCTTGTCCATGGCATCGCGACTGGCTTGCCAACCGACGGCCGAGACCAGCCCGAGAGCCGGACCAAGACGAGAGCACCGCATCCGCCAAATTTGCAGTGAACACACTGGAGATAAGGCCCAAGGTTCGTGAAGAAGGCGAATGCCCGTGAAGCTCATCCTTTTGGAAAAGGCCCAGTGCCCATGAAGAAGGCGAACGCCTGTGAAGCTATCGCGTTCTGGAAAGGGCCCGGAGCCCGTGAAGAGGGCCAACGCCTGTGAATTCCCGTAAGAAAGGCCCGAGCTCGTGAAGAGGGCCAACGCCGTGAAGCTCGCCGCCCGTGACACTCTCACGTAATAATGAGTTGGGGCTGTACACGCCCCAGAGTCTCAGGAGTGCCGGCCTCAGGCCCTGGGGCTCCATCCCACGCCCAGTGGCAGCACTTAGCTCCGCGCTGGTGAGAAGACGCCGAAGACTAGACTAGGTGCCGGATGCGGCTTTTTCATTTGCTTTCTGCAGTTGACTAGTTATTCCCATTTGGAGCTTTTATCGAAACTATCGCCGTCTTTTGGTCCGTGGTTCTTCGATATTTTTCGCTCTCCTGCCTCGATTTCTCTTGCGTGGGGACTCATGAGGCGAAGTCTCGGGGCCCTCGCGAGCTGCTCCTACCCCTATCGCTCAAATTTTCACGGCCCTGGTCCACACCGAGCACCCTCCCGACCATGCCTCACGGGCAGCACAACGCTAACACGGGCTGGATCGGTCGCCTCATGCCCACGGCCGGGTTCACTTGCGAATGGGCGATAATGCATGTGAAAGATGTCGATCGATAACAAAAGCAAGACAATAATTAACGGCGTTAACCTAAACGCGCTTCACGGGCCACACATTGTTGCCTTTTGCGCAGGAGAAAAGAAAGGAAAAGGACAAAAGCAGTGAAGTACGCCTGTGCCGCCCTCTTGAAAGGCTCGAGCCGCCTCCGAGCTCAGCGGACTCCTCTCGCTTCATCGGGGCACAGGGCGCGGCGGACCCGCTGCCACCCCAGCAGCAGCGCAGCAGCATGGGGCTGGCCGCGGCAGCTGCTGGAAGAATCACCACCAAGAAGAGCTGGTGAAGCTTGAGGAGTCACAGTATCGCTGTGCCGCCTGCTACCCTCTCCATCCATGCCGGGCTGAGTCTCGCCGCGGTCGCTGCCTTCGTGGCAGCACCCCATGCGGCGACTGCCTTCCCCAACACCCGACGAGAGGGTGGCGTCGCCGCCATACTTGAAGTGCAGGGAGCACCGCAGAAAAGACCACAAGACGAAGCGAACACTGCCACCAAGGGCCAGAACAAATTCCCCGTGGCAGAGAACTCCAGAGAAGCCCACGAAGCCCGGCTGCAGCAGCCATCCGCCTGGAGCCAGAGGCAACCCAGGGCGCCCACTGGGAGCTCACCCGGGAGGAAGCACGGGAGCTGAAGGCGCCCGCCGGACGGCTCCTCCGCCCGCACCATGAACTCCGGCAGCGCTTCAGCAGCATGGAGGCGCGGCCTCGGGGGACGCGTGGCCGGGGCACGCCCTCCGACCATGGCCAGCCACTCATCGCCACGCTGAGAGCCTCCCCCACGACCGCGGGGGACCGCCGTGGGGGCCTCGGGATACTTGCGAGGGCGACCTCGACCACGCTTAGGCGGAGGAGAGGGAGACTCGGCCTGACGGCCCTTCCCCTTCTCCGCGGCCGAGAACTTCCTTGGTGGAGCCCTGGAGAAGAAGGAGAGACAAGAAAGGATAGACTGGAAGGGCGCGAGCTGTTCCGTACTTATAGCCGGCGAAGGCCGACCGTCGGCCTCCACGATCACCGGTAATCATGACCGACTCCGCATGCAGGGACTTGTCGAATCCGGGTGGTTACCGAGGCATCGTTGGGAAGCAGTGCTGCCCACATCCAATCAACCGCCACGCGGCGCCCAAGGCCGCAGGCTGTTAGGGCCCGCGATGCTTCGCACTTGCCCTTTCGCCTCTCTGCCGCTGTTCGGGCGCGCCAGGCCCGGGGCTATCTGTCTGCGTTCGGGAACGGGGTCCCAGACTTGCTCGCTGCAGCTCGCGGCGTGGCTCCAAGGAGGCCCAAAGACGCCCATCTTCATCAACGCAGCTCAAGACCCTCGCGAGGGGCCAGATTGCATGGGCGGACGACAAGGAGCTTCTCGTGCACGGCCTCGTCAGCTGGCTCATGAGGAGGTGGAGAGTTCAAGGCAGGGTACTCGCGAGGTGCCCATGACGCAAGCCATGACGACTAAGGGTGCCGGTCAGGCGCCAGCCAAGCAGCGTCGTCCTTTCCTCTTTGGTGCAAAGGGAGCAAGCGCAGCGTGAGCATCAAGCAAAGGCATCCGCTTGATGCAACAAGACCAAGACCAGCCCAACGGCTGGAAGGAGTCATCATGGAGCCCAAGCAAAGGCCATCACTGAGCCTTTGGCAAAGCGAGGACCAACTTTAGTCGATAAGTGTACCCGTTGTTCCCTTCAAATGGCTAATTGTTGGCGCCCTTCCCGCTCAATATTTGGGAAGAGGCCCAGGGCCTTCGCCTATAAATAGGAGTAGCCACACTCAGAGCTAGGGGCATCTGAAAGAGGGAGAGAGAAGAGAAGATCCGAACCCTCATCAAGAAGCCAGTAGCTAGAGCGACTAAACACCACCTAGCAGTTCATCGCACCCGCCAAGAATGACCCTCATGAGGCTGTTCTTCCTTGTATTGTTCCTCATCAGCCCAAGAGGCAATCCACCACACCACACACTGGAGTAGGGTATTACACCACAATGGTGGCCTGGACCAGTATAAATCTCGTGTCTCTTGTGCTGTTCCGTTAGTAGTTTAGGTCCTTGTGATTCGGCGAGGTGCGAGACGGTGGAAGGTTGGATATTCGCGCGCACCCCAGTGTTCGAACCTCAAGGGTCTGCCGGAACCCGAAACAATAAATGCAGAGGTGCTTTTAGGCATGATATTAGCCTCATGCAATACAGGATTAAACCTGCTTACAAGGATGATCTCCTAAAGTGGATTTCTTTTCTGCCCCCTTAAGGCAGAGTGTTTTAAGATTTTACTTTCTCCTAGATTAGTTTTCTTTGATTACCTCTTGTAATCCCTTTGTTGTATCTGTTGCCACTTGATTTAATAAACTCTTGATATGCTGTGGGTTTTTTACCCCACAGCTTACAGTCAAAAAAAAGTTACAGGATGATTTAGTCCAATGTCTTGTCAGTTTCGAGTTGGTGTTCCCACCATCCTTCTTCAATATTATGACGCACGTCCTAGTTCACCTAGTCGACGAGATTGCCATTCTGGGTCCTGTATTTCTCCACAATATATTTCCCTTTGAGTGGTTCATGGAAGTCTTAAAGAAATATGTTCATAACCGTGCTAGGCCAGAAGGAAGCAGCTCCAAGGGCTATGAAACATAGGAGGTTATGGAGTTCCGTGTTGACTTTATCCCTAACCTTAAGCCGATTAGTGTTCCTCAATCACGGCATAAGGGGAGACTGAGTGGAAAACGCACGCTGGGCCCGAAAGCAATCATATGTAGGGACGAGCATTCTTGGGCGCAAGCACACTACACAGTTCGGCAAAATTCTATCTTGGTGGCCCCATATATCAATGAACACAAGAATATTGTACGCTCCCAACACCCAAGGCAGTCTGACGACTGGATTACATGTGCACACATGTCAACTTTCAGCGGTTGGTTGCAAACACATCTCATGAATAACACCATTGTTGGAGATGAGTTGTACTTGTTGGCGAGGACACCATCTTCGACTGTATTGACTTTCCAAGGGTACGAGATAAATGGGAATACATTATACACGATCGCCCAAGATAAAAAGAGCACCAACCAAAACAGTGGTGTCCGCTTTGATGCAGCAAACACCAATAGGGAAAAGGACACATATTATGGTTACATAGAGGAGATATGGGAACTTGATTATGGACGTGATTTTAAGGTCCCTTTGTTCGATGCAAATTGGTCAATCTGATAGGAGGAGGGGTAATGGTAGACCTGCAGTACGGAATGACAACATTGGATCTCAACAATCTTGGGTACACAGACGAACCATTCGTCCTAGCCAATGATGTGGCGTGGGTTTTCTATGTGAAGGACATGTCTACCAAACCGAGAAAAAGAAAATATAAGGAAGCAAATACATCATACGATGAGCCAAAGCACCACATAGTTCTTTCAGGGAAAAGAAATATCGTGGGAGTGGAGGACAAGACAGACATGTCAGAAGATTATGAAAAGTTTGATGAAATTCCTCCCTTCAGAATGAAGACTGACCCAAGCATCCTGTTAAATGATGAAGATTATCCATGGTTACAGCACAATAAGCAAGGGACACACGCGAAGAAAAAGTGAAGACTTTCTCTCTAGTGAGTTTTCGGACTTATAGCTGGAAAATCCCACTTCGGACAAATCGGAGGGAATCTTTGTATGAGCTAGGGCATTTTGGCATTTGAAATATGATTTTGAATAATTGTTTATTAAGTTATAAATTTTCAATTATTCTTGTCCTTTTAGTATTATAATTATACAGAGGAGTTAATCAATGCAATTATGTCCAAACAAAATATGAATGTCTTCTGAGCATTCTAGATAAGCCGCTTGAGGTTGACATGCATAGGCCTTACACCTTCACCAGTTGTAGTGATTTCAGTCCCATGTTTTTCAAGATTCCACCCCTATCGTGTGGTTGATTTGACCGGACCCCTTATGTCGAGCCAAGTCCAGATGAGAGGAGTTCTGCTTGCTTTCTGGTGAAACTGAGGACAACATATCATATGGTAGGATTGTTAATGTAACTGTTCGGCATATACAAGATAACCGAATAATTTGCAACTTTGATTCTGGGTTGAAAGACATAGTTATAGGAGACAACTATTCTGATGATGGCTTTGATCAAGAATCACTGCAGTTACATGAAGGCGATGTATTAACTGGCAAGATTGGCATCTGATTTAATTTTTGATAAATGTATCACTACTAGGGAAATGCTTATACACAGGAGCTCAGTAGTAGCGCTTTTTATAAGAAAGCACTGCTGCTAAATAACGGTAGCGCTTGTCACTGAAGAGCGCTGCTACTACTCATGTAGCAGTAGTGCTTTTGTTATAAAAAACGCTACTACTATGGTTGCCAACGGTTGCATGGCAGTGTAGGTATACTAGTAGCGCTCTTAATTAAAAAGCGCTACTCCTATTGTACATAGCAGTAGCACTGTCCTCTGACGAACGCTACTGCTAAATAGCA
The DNA here is from genome assembly GCA_021605205.1 of Aegilops longissima. Lineage (NCBI taxonomy): Eukaryota > Viridiplantae > Streptophyta > Magnoliopsida > Poales > Poaceae > Aegilops > Aegilops longissima. The sequence goes on from CM038678.1 coordinate 535,623,694, forward strand.
GTAGCGGTTATTTCTAAAGAGCGCTACTACTACGCTTACCTTATCCACACCCGGCGCCCCGCGCGCGTCCCTCACTCTCCCTCACACACTCACTCGCCTGTGTCGTTGCCTGCCGTCGCCCCCAAGGTATCTGACTCCCTCCACCCTCCTCCTATTTCCGCCCTCCCCTCCCTCCCTCCCTCCCTCCTCCTCTCGCCGCCCTCCTCTCTCCCTCCTCCCACGACCCTCCTCTCTTCTCCCTCATTGTCGGTGGCCCCCTCCGATCCTCCTTCTCCCTCTCCGGTGGCCCCCTCCTCCTCCTCCTCCCTCCTCCCTCTCCTCCTCCTCCTCCTCCTCCTCCTCCTCCTCCCTCCTCCTCCTCCTTCCTCCTCCTCCTGGCCTCCTCCCACTTCCTCCTCCCCCTTTCTGTAAATAGGTTTTAGTTTTTGTTAAATGTAGGTTTTTGCTTTTAGTAAATGTAGGTTTTAGTATATTTTGTTTTTAGAAAATTTGAATAAGTAATTTGAAAAGAACAAGTGAATGTAGGTCTTTTGAATAGAATAGGAAATTTTAGAAATTTTGAATAAGTAAATTTGGATAGAACAAAATATGAAATTGAAAAATATAAGTAAATGTAGGTCTTTGAATAGAATAGGAAATTTTAGAAATTTTGAATAAGTAAATTTGAATAGAATAAAATATGAAATTTTAAAAAATAAGTAAATGTAGGTCTTTTGAATAGAATAGGAAATTTTTAGAAATTTTGAATAGAATAAGAAATTATAAGTAAATTTGAATAGAATAATTAAATGTAGCTTATGGAGTTTCACTAAGTCCTAAGATGATGATAATAATGTTTTTGTTTATATTTTGTTTTTGCATAAATCAAGGAGCCCCAAAGATCATCCCCGCTGCCGTCCCCTCACACCGACCCCTCCGACCTCGATCGAGGTGAGACCAGCCACCCCATGTTGTTAATTTAATTTCGGTATTTTAGGTGTTTAATCTTAGAATAATGTAGTATGAACCCTAGTTATGATCGAATCAAGTACAAAATGTAGGTTTTTAATTAGGTGTAGTTGATAGAATTTAGGTGTTTTAGGTGTCACTTTCGTTGTTATTTTTTTAGTTAAAGCAATTGTTCCCGCATCGATGTCAAAGATGCCTATTATGCATCCTCGTCGTTGACTCGGCGGAGGACACCTACTTGATCAGAGGGGCCATGTCCGGAACTGGGCTCCGCGGGCTGGTACTGGCAAGTGCTACCTTCCGGGGGCGCAGCTTGGTGAGGAGCCAGCCCGTCATTGACCCGAACCTTCTTTGGTGGCGGTCGTGTAGGCCAGTGATGGTGCGGAGGCTTGAGGACCCCGCGGAGGTGGTACGTCATCGTGTCAGCGAGGAGGACGAGCACGTCCGTTGCTACATGGTTGCGTTGGAGGGCAGGTTCTCCAATACATGGCAGGTTCTTCAGGGATCTCACTAGAGCTATGATCCTGTGATGGTTCCTTCTCTTTGGGTGCCCACCGCCCGCGCCAATACCCGTCGTTCGCTAGGGTTTTAGCTGTATTAGTGATGTTATATGTATGATACTATTCTATATGTATTAGTGATAATATTCGACGATGTACGGACGAAAGAGATGATTTACTTTTTCTTATTGAATGAATGCTAATTTGAATACTAATTTATTTTTCAATTTGGTTTTTCTTATTGAATGCTCAAATTGGAAAACTACTCCATCAAGTTTGAATGCTCATATGATGTAGATATAAACATGTATATCTTGTGTTGCTCAAATAGGATATGTGCTTGCCCAAGTGGTCGGCCATGTTTGCAGGTTACACCTCCTATAGTGGCCTATGTTTTGCCAGATTGTTGATTAATTTCCATTCCGACAAATTTCAGGCGCTCGATATGTCCTTTTTAGCAAAGGTCATGCCGGATTTTTCCGTGAATTCTGGCATGACTTGTGCTAGAATATGTAGGAAATATCGAGTGGCCTGGATTTTCTAGAAAAATAATATAACGACATTTCGGGTCCTGGGGGTCGTTTCTCCTTCTTCTCCGGGTGCTAGAACATTGTTATGTTGGAAATATGCCCTAGAGGCAATAATAAATTAGTTATTATTATTATATTTCCTTGTTCATGATAATCGTTTATTATCCATGCTATAATTGTATTGATAGGAAACTCAAATACATGTGTGGATACATAGACAACACCTTGTCCCTAGCAAGCCTCTATTGGCTAGCTCGTTGATCAATAGATGGTTACGGTTTCCTAACCATGGACATTGGATGTCGTTGATAACGGGTCACATCATTAGAGAGAATGATGTGATGGACAAGACCCAATCCTAAGCCTAGCACAAAGATCGTAGTTCAGATGCTAAAGCTTTTCTAATGTCAAGTATCATTTCCTTAGACCATGAGATTGTGCAACTCCGGATACCGTAGGAATGCTTTGGTGTATCAAACGTCACAACGAATCGGGTGACTATAAAGGTGCACTACAGTATCTCCGAAAGTGTCTTGGGTTGGCATGAATCGAGATCGATTTTTCACTCCGTAAACGGAGAGGTATCTCTGGGCCCACTCGGTAGGACATCATCATAATGTGCACAATGTGACCAAGGGGTTGATCACGGGATGATGTGTTACGGAACGAGTAAAGAGACTTGCCGGAAACGAGATTGAACAAGGTATCGGGATACCGAGGATCGAATCTCGCAAGTATAATACCGCCGGACAAAGGGAATTGTATACGGATCGATTGAGTCCTTGACATCGTGGTTCATCCGATGAGATCATCGTGGAACATGTGGGAGCCAACATGGGTATCCAGATCCCGCTGTTGGTTATTGACCGGAGAACGTCTCGGCCATGTCTACATGTCTCCCGAACCCGTAGGGTCTACACACTTAAGGTTCGATGACGCTAGGGTTATAAAGGAAGTTTGTATGTGGTTACCGAATGTTGTTCGGAGTCCCGGATGAGATCCAGGACGTCACGAGGAGTTTTGGAATGGTCCGGAGGTAAAGATTTATATATGGAAGTCCTGTTTTGGTCACCGGAAAAGTTTCGGCGATATCGGTAATGTACGGGACCACCGGAGGGTCCTGGGTCCACCAAGTGGGGCCACCTGCCCTGAGAAGGATGCGTGGGCCAAGTGTGGGAGGAACCAGCCCCAAGGGGGCTGGTGCGCCCACAAGAGGCCCAAGCGCAAGGGAGAGTGGGAGGGGCAACCCTAGGGCGATGGGCCCTAAGGCCCATCTAGTGGGCGCCTCCTCCCTCCCTCTTGGCCGCCTCCCTTGATCCCATCTAGGCTGCCGCCTCTAGGGGTGGGAACCCCAGAGGCGCACCTCCTCCCTTCCCCTATATATGAGGCCTAGGGCTGCCCACACACGCGATTCTATCTCTCGCTGGTGCAGCCTGCGCCTCTTCTTCCTCCTCCTTTCCCTTGGTGTTTGGCGGCCTCTGGGGATTGCCACGCCTCCACCACCACCACGCCATTGTGCTGCTGCTGGACGGAGTCTTCCTCAACCTCTCCTCTCTCCTTGCTGGATCAAGGCATGGGAGACGCCACCGGCTGTACGTGTGTTGAACGCGGAGGTGCCGTCTGCTCGCACTAGGATCTCCGGTGATTTGGATCACGACGAGTACGACTCCTTCAACCCCATTCTCTTGAACGCTTCCGCTTAGCGATCTACAAGGGTATGTAGATGCACTCTCCTTCCCCTCGTTGCTAGTTTCTCCATAGATAGATCTTGGTGACACGTAGGAAAATTTTGAATTTCTGCTACGTTCCCCAACATGTTATGCACTAGGGGAAGGAGGAGTAACGACCATCACCAACGGTCGCAAATGTCAGGGAGGAATCAGTCAGAGAAAGTCTCCACCACATATGAGAGGACGAAAAATCCCGACTGTTGTCGTCGGGGTCGCTTCTCCCTCATTCCCGTGTGCTAGACATTTTGGTGTAATGCACTCGGGGACGAAAGGAGGAGCGATCATCCCCAACAGTCGAATGTATACACCACGCGAGCTGAGTGTTTTCAAGAAAAAGACTCGGCAGACCGATAGTCAACCTGTGATGAATAATAATGATATAATTTAGTTTTTTAGTACATATATTGAATTGTACAAGTTTAATCTTTGAATTATGAACCTAGGAAATGTTGTACTCAGACGACGCAAGTCTTCCGGGGGAGTCCGACTGGTGCAACGACGACGGGGGTCTATGCGACAGGCCTCACCTGGACGAAGGTCGGCGCTTCAGCATTAAGCTCCAGGAGACCTTCGATGTTGAAATGGTACGCAACGATGACAAGTGTTTTTTTTCATAATTAAGCACGACTTCAACTATTTCAACGTGTAATTTTCATCTTTTACAATTCGATTAGCTTATCCCATGCCATGCAAGACCCTATGTCTTGGAGAGGATGGGTTTTCAAGACCATGAAAGTTTCAAAACAAAGAGAATTCAGCTAAGGACTCATCATGGTATGGATTTTGAAGTAAATATGTACAATTCTAAGAGTGTAACCCATTTTGGTTGCACAAATTGGGAAGCACTTTGCAAGATGTATGGTTTTTATGAGGGTATGCTTGTCACCATGGATCTTGGTGATCCTGACATCGAGCAAGACAATATGGACATTTGGGTCCTTGTTGATACGCTTCCAATTCTAGCGCTATGTGAGTTTCTCAAACATAGTTATTAACTAATTTATATTGTTTATTTCAAAATAGTTGACAACTTATTTCCATTGACAGCTTATTTTCATTCTTCAAACAATGTGCGGAAGATGGTAAACAGAACCTACTACACCGATGGCTCCGAATTAACTTATTAGGAGAAAAATCATCTGATCGCATTTTGTACTGAACTTGAGAATTACAATCTGTATTATCAAACTCCTCCACCCTATGGTCAATACGTGCCACTAGTGCACGTGTTGAACTACGGTAACATCCATGGAGATGCCATGGTAAGATTTTTTACTATTACGACATCTGTGCATCTTTTGCATACTTCTAAAACTGAACTACATTGCTAACTACTCCCTCCGTCCCGAAAAACATGTCCCAAGGGATTTTTCGCAATTTAGTCCTTCGAACTTTCCCGGCCAAACCCGCAGTCCACCCCGTCTCCTTCCTCGCTCTCTTCGTCGCTCCCCCACTCCGGCGACGGCGCTGCCTCCGACCCTCCGCCCCACGCCCCACGCCACCTTGCTGCCCCCACCCACCTCCTCTCCGCCGCACCACGTAGCCATCGCCTCCCCCCCCCCACGCCGCCGCCTCGTTCCCCTGCCAAAACAGAGCAAGCGGCAAGGTTCGATTTTTGCCGCCGCCTGGTTCACCTGTGCGTCGTGGATCACCTCCTCGCCGGCTAGCCTCCGTCGACCTCATCCCTTCCCCCCACAGCCCCACCCCTCTGCTCCCGCGTCATCTTCGGCCGAAGGCCCCGCCACGCCGCAGCTCCTTCGCCAGCAAGCCGACGCCGCCTTCCACCCCGTGTCGCCGTCGCTAGCAGGTAGACGACGCCGTCCACTCCTGTTCAGCCATGGCACCAACGTCCAGCAGCTCAAGGCCGACATCGTCCAGCACCTCAAGGCCGTCCATTCCTGTTCAAGATTTCAGATTCAGAGGTGAGTACTGAAACTACTTGATGCTAAGATTCAGACTAAAGTTCACTGTCAAAACTGTCAATTTGCTCCTTGATGTGGGCATTTCTAGTTTGATCTAGAGATTCAGAAGATTAAGCGACCCATTCGCACATCTAGAGCCAACATAACGCGTCAATAATTCATCAGCGTTTGTTTACTGATTGCCGCTAAAGTTTGATGCTTTCGATCTGGCCATGATTGGGAGAGAGAGAGATGTAAAACAAGATGAGATAGAAACTAGTTCTTCTAAAACTTGTATCTGGTTTCACACCCTTTTCTTTAGATCCAGGGACATAGGTCATGCTGGCATGGTAGCTTACATTGTAGTGCTGATGTAGAGGTCTCCTCTAGTTGGGTTAAATTAAGGCGGTGACATCACGTCTCGGTGTTAGAGTTCTTTTATCGGCATGTTGTCGGGTAATTAAGCAAATCAAACCAGGTTCAAGTGAATGCTGCTAATTCTTTTTCATTTGGTTTGTAGTGTAGCTTTCCATAATAGACACTTTATTTCTTTTTTTTGACGGTGCTACGGCAGGCTTACTATAGAAACTTCGTGACTGTAGTTGCTGCTGCACTAGCACTTGTGGTGCAGCTAGCTAGAAGCTAAGCTTGCCTGAATTATTTGTTCGGCTTAATTATCTGCTACTCTCATCATGTAAACAAATCGAGACCATTCTACATACTTTCTGTATGCGTATATATTGTCAATTTCTGTAAAAGGATTTTGTTGTGAATCTCAAATCTAAATTAGTTCCAGAGAAATGCATTCAGTGTACCTTCATGTCAAACTAATCCAGTTTACTGAATTTTACTCTAGTTAGAGTAGTTTTGCTGAATTTTACTCTACTTACAGTAGTTTAAACTGAAGTTACTCTACATACAGTAGTTTTAACTGAATCTGACTCTACTTACAATAGATTCAAAGTGTCAAGAAAATATCAATAGCTAAATCATAAGGGTGAAGAAGTATTCAAAGAGATGGGAGCAGTTTCTAGATTGACATCTGAGGGTTGCCAAGCAAATTTGCCAAAACTCTTTCATTGGTCTTGGTGGGTTGGGTCACATGGCAGTGAAATTTGGGAAAGCCTTTGGACTGAATGTGACAGTTTTGGGTACAAGTGAATCGAAAAGAGATGAAGCTATCAGCCTTCTTGGTGCAGATAATTTTGTGCTATCATCAGACAAAACACAGATGGAGGTACTGAACATCTTTAATCTATTTTATTTAAAGCTGAGTGTGAAACAACTTACAACAGACTACAACAAGTACATATCTCCTTAGTACTTACCTTATGTTAGATTCCAACTAAAAAGCATAATAAATGCACAAAGGAACAGAGCTCGTTCTGCAATCGATACTTCTGCCTATACTATTTTGTGCGAGAGACAGCTAGTATAGCTGAATTCTGCTTGTTATTTCTTCTCACTCTGCTTGTACTAAGTGAGAATAACGAAATGATTTACTTTTGCAATCCCTGAAAAATTCTCTAGATTTCATTGTCGGTACTGCCTCTGGTGACCACCCTTTGACCCTTATCTCGGGCTTCTGGAAGTTCGTGGCATAATGGCACTAGTTGGCTTTCCTGGAGAAATCAGAGTGCATCCTGCAACACTTAATCTGAGTAAACACCTTAACATTACCAGTCCAGTTAAAATAGTTGCTGAGTGGGAAGTCTGTTTATTTATATCTGGTATAGCTGTATGAGACTGTATACCGTCAAACAGACCACTAGTTGTTAGTTTTCTGGTTCAAAACTTGGTGAAGAAACTGGGTTTCGGCCCTTTATCGAAGATAACTGATCAGAACTTACTGCAGGTGCACGTTAGCACCTATATGCTTTGACACTGCCGAAACTAAAAATTTGCAAGAGTTTTGCTTGATGTTTATACTGATGTCGAAACTGAAATTTTCCTTACTATTGTTAGCTGTTGAACTTTGTACTCCTCCAGTGGTAGAGATTACTAATCCATGCTAAATTGGAATGGAGTACATTTTTTTAACACAGGTCCGGTTACTTAATTATCAGGTCTGTACTCATGTGCCATGCATAAATAGTGTTATCTTGAATGACTGATCTAAGTCACATATCTTACGAGTTAATTTTTGATACAGCAAGCAACAGCATGACGAAGAGATTACAACAACAACAATCGCTACAGATCAATCGACAGGGGAAGAACAGCACAAGACCAGAGATTGTACTGTACCTTCTTCTTCAGAGAAGATCAGCAGCGAAGAACGGCAGGTCAGCACGAGCACGAGCTCCACCAGCAAGCATGCAGCATGGGCGAGCGTACACGCACCCGAGCTGGGTGATACTCCAATGGCGGCGGCACCGGTTTTTGGTCACCCGAGGAGCTTACTGACGAGATCCAATGGCAGCAAGCGGCAGACCACCACGGCCAGGCGAACCGGCAACCAATCGACAGGATTAAAGTGACTGAGGACCGAAGATCACCCAAAGCTGCTGAGCCGCTCGGGGTAACTAGAGGAGGAGCGACGGCGCTGAGCTCGTAAAGGAATCGGGGCCGGAGTGGGAGGAGACGGGATCGATTCCGTCGATCGGCTTCCCAAAGAAGCGTGGCTCAAGGAGGGCGTAGGTATCGACGAGGCAGAGCTCCTGGTATGCTCGAGAAGGACTGAGGAGGTGCGACGGCGCCGAGCCCCAATGCGGACGCCGCTGCCGGAGGGGGAGGAGACGTGCTCGTTTTTGGAGTGGGGGACAGCTCCTGTGCGGAAGCAGCGACCGGCAGCAGAGGAGAATCTGCAAGATAAGATGCAGCAACGGCAGGAGATCCACCGGCAGCAGCGGCAGGAGCTCCACCGGCTTGGAGCCTGGCCGGCGGCAGGATCTTCCCACGACTTGGGCCTGCGTGTGGGTTGCTTTGAGAGAATTCAAAGTTGCGGGAGGGTGTTTTTGTAAAAAAATGCGGTAGTTCAAATTTGAAACCCCCTGCGACATGTTTTTCGGGACGGAGGGAGTACGAAGTTATTACTATGTTTTTCGAAAGAAAATCCCGAAGGATTGTGTGCCTCATCAGATGTTTCAGAATGGTCGCCTTGATGTTTTGAACATACAGCCAGGTCATCCTACGAATCTCACATGTCCATATCTGATTTCTAAAACCGGTGAACACATGGTAATCAAAGAATGGAAAAATGTATGGACAGTCGTAAGGAGGTTCTTGGAAGCAACATTGTGCGGAAGGCAAGAATCGGAGACAAGATAATCTCCATTCTCCATAATGGAAAGTCAGGGGCTATCTTGTTTTATGCTATTTTACCTAAGAGAAGGTAGTAGGTCCTAGATAATACTCATGATCATGTGCTAAGAACAACTAAGTAGGATTGGTTAGATGACTATGATGATGATGTGGTATCGAGTAGAAGTTGTATGATCGATGATGATAAGTAGGAATTGTAATTATGATACCAATGATGAGTTATTTATTATTATGATCGATGATGCATGATACTAAGTTGTTATATGAGCATGAAGAGTTATTACATATATCAGTAGGTGAAATGAACATGGATTAGATTCAAGTGGAGGCACCATGTGGTGCACATCGAAAGTACTACTAATCCAAACTAGATCAAGTTTGGATTAATAGTACTTTCGACATGCACCACACATGTTGCCTCCACTTGAATCTACTCCACGTTCATTTCACCCACTGTTATATATAATAACTAATCATGGTCATAAAATCATATGATGAAAGTACTGTATATAAAACCACAACGAAAATATGTTGTATTTCCAAAAATATAGGAAAAGTTAGCAGCAACGCTTTTCTAAAGAAACGCTACTACTACTTACACTTATCTGTAGCGCTTTCGCAAAGAAAGCGCTACTGCTAACTAGGTATATGTCAGGACCCCGATCCTAAGTCACACCGATCTAGCATGTAACACATCATATCACTTTGCGGCCTCACGCACGGTATTCCCACGGGTGTCGCTTACCATGGCCCGGACCGCTTAGCGCTTTTGGCTCACGATATGACAGTGTCGCTAGCATCCATATGACAAAGAACCCGGGCCGACATGGCTAGTCGTGAACCCAAAGCGGCGCTTAACCCATGGGGACAGGCATACATGAATCACATCGAGCATGTCGGTCATCAACGTATAAATTCGGGCTGTAGCACTGGCTAACAGGACTCGGTATCCCGGCTGTAGCAGGCTAGGCAGACTCGAATAACACCGCGTGACATTTCCCGAAGGGATGCACATAGGAACGGCGAAACACATGCCGCCAGTCAAGTGTCCAAGCAGTAGTGCTGGGCTAGCAGGACTCGTGAACCGGCTGTAGCGGACTACTATCGCCGTAAGCACGAGACTACATTTCCCCATATGAGAGGCTGCCAAGGATAAACAACTAGTTTGTCGGATCCCACACATACCAAGCATTTCAAACATACACACAATATGCTCAAGATGTGTAGATACAACATGGCATCACAACATAACTCTCACGACTCAAATATTTATTCATTAGGCCCGAGGAGCGAGATATTACAAACATGGGTCTCATGACCCAACACTCGAAGCATACAAGTCAAAGCACAAGCGAAGCTAATCATCTCTCGAGTACGCATAACTATAAATGAAAAGCCTCGAGAAGCCCGACTATCTACGAGATCTGCCGAGGGCACAAGATCGTAGCTGAGGTAACAAGCTAAACGTCGAAGTCCACATGGAACTACTAGCGAGACTAACGTCTCTCTGCGAAACATAAAATAGGCAAACGTGAGTACAATTGTACTCAGCAAGACTTACATCAGAACTAACTACATATGCATCATTATCAAAAGGGGGTGGTGGAGTTTGACTGCAGCAAGCCAGCTTTGACTCGGTGGCTATCCTGAACTACGACTGCAAGCAACTCTTTGCGGTGGCGCACACGAGTCCACATATTCACCATATCAATACACCACTATGGACCCGCTCCCGTCCCCCTACGAGAACGCCATCCATAGCACTCACACGTATCTTGCGCATTTTAGAGTATCCACTTTCACTTGTCTATGAACTGATATAGGCAACCCAGAAGTCCTTCTCCGCGGACACGGCTATTCGAATAGATCATATTAAACCTTGCAGGTGTACTTCTTCACACACGCTCACCACTTACCGCCGCTTACACGACATGTACTGGCAACCTTCAAGCGGAAGCCCAACGTGGGTGTCGGCCACGGCCTACCTAAACACTCAAGTCCCTAGTCCAGTTTATCGCCTATTCGGTTCCATCCGCAGGAGTCCGCCGAGGTTTCCCATACAGCCCCGAACGATGTGTGCAGGGTTCCCGAGATACCAAACGGCACTTTCGGTACATCAAGCCACGGTGCCTACCGCAACACAACCAACCCCTAAGGTCAGCGCTATATGCCCCCAAAGATGCTACAAACACCGAAACTACTTGCAACTCCCGGACCGAGGACAAGGGTGGTTAAGAAGCCGAGAGGGTCAATTATGGATCCCAATGCGTGGTAGTAACTGTTTCATGGATCACAAACACGTAACTCAGTTCCCGAGGACGGCTGCAATGAGACAACCCACCATGTACTCCTACATGGCCTCTCACCGCTACCTTTACCAAATCGTGTTCACACACTTAGCTCACACACAAGAAGACATGTTCACACAACCATTCCAATTCATTCCCGATGAATCAGACCTGACTCAACTCTAAGCAATGAGCAGCATGACAACAAGCATGAATGAGTAGGCACAACAGGCTCAAACAACTCCTACTCATGCTAGTGGGTTTCATCTAATTATTGTGGAATGACAGGTCATGCAGAGGATAAAGGGGTTCAACTACCACAGCAAGTAACAGTTGAATCGATGTTGTCCTAATGCAATAAAAGAGAGCAGGAGCGAGAGAGTGGGATTGTATCGAATGAACAAGGGGTTTTGTTTGCGGCACTTCAAGATAATATAGTTCTTCATCCGTGTCATGGAACAATCGTCGAACGCCGCTCACCGAGAGGGACAATTACCGCAAACAAGAGAGAACACAATCAATGCAATGCACATTCACATGAATGACATGTCATATTAAGGTACTGAATTCACCTAATGCAATATCTAGTCAAGTTAATTGAAGTGGAACTCAATCAAGAACAAATTCCAACTCCAAATGTTATTTTGTCATTTGCCCTAATCATGATTCATCCTATTCAGTGAGGTTAACTTGTTCAAACATGCATGATTATGGCATAAACAGATTATTCATATTTTTCTGATCATTTTACATATATAAATTATTTCATTCTGAGCTATGGTTGAATTTCTATGAATTTTAGAAGTTTAGGACATTTTCTGGAATTTCCTGAATTATTAAAACGAGAAAATGATTAATGACATCAGCACGTCGCTACTGCGTCAGCAGGTCAACTGCAGCGGTCCAGGTCAAATCTGACGCGTGGGGACCACACGTCAGTCACACATGGTTTAAGCAGGGGGATTAATTAGCCTAACAAAAAATCAGGGGCGTCGGGGCCCATTTGTCAGTGGCTCAATAGGGTCAAACATGGCCCACTCGGGGTCAAAGGCAAAGTCGGCTGCCGGCGTTTAGCCGCCGGCGAGCCTGACGCGGCGGCGAGAGTGGTTTTTGCCACTCCGGCGACCAAATGGGCCGCGGAGGGTATCTACGTGGAGCTGGGGATGAGCCGAAGCTCTTGGTGGAGTTAGCCGGGGTCGGGATGGCCGGGATCGACGGCGGCGAGCTCCAAGGTGGCGGCCGGAGTTCGGGTTTGGTCGTGCGCGAGGCTGTGGCTTGCTAGCAAGCGAGAGGAGTAGCACCAGAGCATCGGGGAAACTCCAGGAGCTCGCGCACATGCTTGGTTTGGTCCGGGGAGGACTGCAGCGGTGGCACGGCGGCAATGGCGGACGACGGCGCTCGGCCAAGGTGGAGAAGCTAGCTAGGGGAGGGGAACGGCGGGGTTTCCAGGGGGAAAATGGAGAGTGGCTCACGGGGGAACTAGCAGAGGCGACGACGAGGTCGGGGAAGTGCTGGAGCCCGCGAATCGACTGCGAGGTCACCGGCGGCCGGAGGTTGATGATGAGGCCGGGGATGACGTTGCAGGGCTTCCGGAGGGCCGTGGATCGGTGGGGTGGAAGAGGGGTTCGAGGCGGAGCTCCTGAGCCCAGCGGCAGGGCGAGGGGTGGCCGGTGGCCGCGGCGAACGGCGTCGGCGGCGTTCGGCCGTGCGTGTGAGAGCGGGACAGAGGAGGGGAACGAGGAAGAGGGAGAGAGCGAGGGGTCCAGGGGTCGGGTGGCACCGGGAGATGATGCGAGGCGTCATGGTGGCCAGCGACGCAGTGCAGCAGCTGGTGGCGTGGCGCCTGCACATCAGGGCGCTCCTCTCTGCCTCTGGCGAGAGGAAGCAGGTGGTCGGCACGGGCAAAGACAAGGCCGGCCCGGTGGGCTGCTAGGTGGGCTGGCTGGGCTGCCAGGTGAGTTTCTCTCTCTCTCTCTCTCTCTTATTTCTATTTAATTCTGTTTTCTATTATTCTGAAAACTCTGCGGCTTTATTAAAAATATTCAGGCACTTCTAAAATCACCAAACTATGCATGCTCAATGTATAGAATATATCTAACATGGAACATTTCAGTTTAGGAGTATTTGGACATTTAAAATATTTTATAGAATTTAAATGTCCAAATTCAAATACTTATTGATTTAATTCAAAGATCCAAATGTCATGGAAAAATGTGCAATATCTCTGGTTACTGTTTCCAGCATGTTTCCAAAAATGGTGAACATTTTTGAAGGCCATTTGGGTCACTGAAAATATTTTGAAGTTGAACCTATTTGCATTATTTTGGTGCTAGGGGTTTAGGCAATCCCCATTTCAAATTTCATGAAAATTAACATGATGACATGAATGCCTTAATGCAACTAATGTCAAACAATTCTAGGGCTGTGACAGTATAGCAGTAGCGCTGGCATTCCAGCGCTACTGCTAAAAGTTAGTTGTAGCGCCTTAGTGGTAGCACTTGTACAAGCGCTACTACTAGCTACAAAACAGGCGCTACTACTAGGGTTTTCCCTAGTAGTGTATGTTTCTTTTCTTGTACAAATATGTGAGATTGTCCATTTTGCATCATGTTTTCCTACTGTTATTTACAATGTTTTTCTTCATAATAAAGCTTTATGGAGTAATTCTAATGTCTTTTCTCTCATAATATGCAAGGTTTACACAAAGAGGGAAAACGCCAGCAGCTGGAAATCTGGACATGAAAAAGCTACGTCAGAGTTACCTATTCTGCACAACTCCAAATGAGCTGAAAATTTACGGAGAATTATTTTGGAATATATAAAAAAATACTAGAGCAAATAACTACCGGAGGGGGGGCACCTGGTGAGCACAAGACACCAGGGCGCGCCCTGGTGGGTTCTGCTCAGCCCGGCCCACCTTTGGTGCCCATCTTCTGGTATATAGGTCATTTTTACATAGAAAAAATAAGCATAGGAATATCGAAACGGAGCGCCCTCATCTCGAGGCAGAACTTGGGCAGCAGAACTTTTGCCCTCCGGTGGAGCGATTTCATCGGGGGAACTTCCCTCCCGGAGGGGGAAATCGAAGCCATCGTCATCACCAACAACCCTCTCATCTTTGGGAGGTCAATCTCCATCAACATCTTCAATAGCACCATCTCCTCTCAAATCCTAGTTCATCTCTTGTGTTCAATCTTTGTACTGGAACCACAAATTGGTACCTGCGGATGACTAGTAGTGTTAATTGCATCTTGTAGTTGATCACTGTATGGTTTATTTGGTGGAAGATTATATGTTCAGATCCATTATGCTATTTAATACCCCTCTGTTCTTGAGCATGATTATCATTTGTGAGTAGTTACTTTTGTTCTTGAGGTCACGGGAGAAATCTTGTTGCAAGTAATCATGTGAACTTGATATGTGTTCGATATTTTGATGATATGTATGTTGTGATTCCCTTAGTGGTGTCATGTGAACGTTAACTACATGGCACTTCACCATATTCGAGACTAAGGGAATGCATTGTGGAGTAGTTATTAGATGATGGGTTGCTAGAGTGACAGAAGCTTAAACCCTAGTTTCTACACTACTTCGTAAGGGACCGATTTGGATCCAAATGTTTAATGCTATGGTTAGATTTTATCTTATTACTTTTCTCATAGTTACGAATGCTTGCGAGGGGGTTAATCATAAGTGGGAGGTTTGGTGTGTACAACAGCCAAGCACCGGTCCACCCACATATCAAATCATCAAAGTAGTGAACGCGAATCAAACCAACATGATAAAAGTGACTAGATAAAATTCCCATGTACCCTCAAGAACGCTTTCCTTATTATAAGAGACCGTTTTGGCATGTCCTTTGCCACAAAAGGATTGGGCTACCTTGATGTACTTTATTTACCATTATCATTACTTGTCCGTCACAAATAATCTTGCTATCGAACTATCTGTTACAGCTTATTTCAGTGCTTGTAGAAAATACCTTGCTGAAAACCACTTGTCATTTCCTTCTACTCCTCGTTGGGTTTGACACTCTTACTTATCTAAAGGACTACGGTTGACCCCCTATACTTGTGGGTCATCCGTGCGGTTTACAAGCGGCCTCAAGGGGAATACTAATAGTTGAATTAATAAAAAACCACCGGCATCCACCATTAAGAAGATGGCCTATCACTTTGAATCTTCGATGCTCGAAACAGGTGAAGATTCAAAGTGATAGTTCATCTCCATAAAAAGAGTGTAATGAATACCAAAGCTTACTGCATCTGGACTATCCAACTATTTAAATAGGTTATGTTGCTTATCTCTAGGCGAGGTGGGACTAAAGTATAAAGTAGGTTAGTCCCGGAAAAAGGTACAAAACTAAAAGAGCTAAAGATAATATGTTTTTGATTAAACACCATTTAAAAGCTTGAAATATCCAGGTTTGTCCCGGTTGGTTGCACAAACCGGTACTAAGGGCCTACCTTTAGTCCCGGTCGGAGCCACCAGCCCGGACTAGAGCTAATTTTCGGCAACCAAATGGGCGCGAAAGGTTTGGTGGCTCCGACCGGGACTAAAGGTAGACCTTTAGTCCCGATCGGAGCCACCAACCACGACTAAAGCTTGATGCATTTAACCGCACCAGCCTTCTTCCTCCACCAATCTTGTCCATTTTCTCGCGAAGCCGCAGGCCTGTCCCGACGCCGAACGACCACGCCGTCGCCAGGTTGCCGGAGATTGCTCCCGCCACCCTCGCTGACGCCCTTAGTCGCTCGTTACTGACGTCCGTCGTCGTCGGACCTCCTCGCCCTCCTCCCCGAGCCACGTCACCGAGCCTTGCTAGCCCCTCTCCCTGGCAACTCTAGCTGGGAGCCACAGTTGTTCCCGTCCTCCACCTATCTCGCCCTCACGCGGTCACCGCCGCCCGCGCTGATGCCACTCTGATGATACATACATACATATAGGGTGGGTCTATTATGATAACACCCTCTTCAGACCTTATTCTGCACATCAACCGGCTTCTTCTGATAACACCTCACTACCCACGAACTGAACCACAGCCAAAAATCCCAGGCCCATCTTCACCCCACCTCCCTCACGACAACCACCTCGCCCACTCCCCCGAGTCCAAACCCCACCTACCGCCACCTTCTACCGGAGTGCCACCCCAGGCCGCCACCGCCCCACCCTGCCCCTGTCCACCTTCAACAGGCGACGTTGCCGAAGCACCTCCCAAGGCCGCTACCCCACCGCCCGGCCCCCGTCCACCTCCTACCAGTGCCGTCGCGCCATACCTTCCGGACACCAGCATCCTAGCGCCGACAGATAGGGGCTCCCCACAACCCTCCATGACCGGCCCGCGACCTTCATCCCCTCGTCAGCGAGCTATGGTGGTCCTCGCGCCCCACAGGGCACCTACCAGCATGAGCCGGATCCAGGCCACGGCGGCCCCCTCACAACGCCCCGCCGCCGGATCCGGTACCCCACATTTCCCATCCGCCAACCAGCGGGCGTGGCCTTCCTGTCCATGTGCCTCCACAACCGCCCCGCCATCACACTTTGGGCCTCCTATGGTCTGCTTTGTCAAGCCACCGGCGGCGGCGCCGTGCAGTCCATTGCATGGATGCACGCAGCACGCCCATCTCGCTACTCGGAGGGCAAGGGTTGAGCGGTTCGGGTGGTGCTTCACTGCAGCTCGGTTGCTGGAGGGAGTGCGGTGGTGACCTGCGGAGATGGGGTCGGATGCCTGGTGCTACTCCTGCGCCCTCCTCCTTTGCCCTTCCTCCACCCTTCTTCTCCACCAAGGATAGGTCCGGTGAGCCTCCACCCTGACTCCAACTCTGCAGATCGAACTTTGACGCGTGTGACCTTCTCTGATGTGCGCTACACCCACCACTGGGGCCCCACATCGCCGGCGTCAGCCTCCAACGAGCAGTGGCCCGAGCGTCCCCTCTGAGGGAGTCCTGGATCAGGGGGTATCTGGACAGCCGGACTATGTACAACGTCCGGACTATTGAAGCGTGAAGATACAAGACTCAAGACTTCGGCCCGTGTCCGGATGGGACTTTCCTTGGTGTGGAAGGCAAGCTTGGCGATCCGGATATTATATTTCCTTCCTTGTAGCCAACTCCATGTAAACTCTAGCCCTCTCCGGTGCCTATATAAACCGGAGAGGTTGGTCCTTAGAAGGCCGATCACAATCACAATCATACCATCATAGGCTAGCTCTTAGGGTTTAGCCTCTACTATCTCGTGGTAGATCTACTCTTGTACTACCCATATCATCAATATTAATCAAGCAGGAAGTAGGGTTTTACCTCCATCGAAAGGGCCCGAACCTGGGTAAACATCTGTGTCCCTTGCTTCCTGTTACCATCAGCCTTGGTGCACAGATCGGGACCCCCTACCCGAGATCCGCGGGTTTTGACACCGGCATTGGTGCTTTCATTGAGAGTTCCTCTGTGTCGTCGCCGCTAGGCTCGATGGCTTGTCTCATTGTCAAGGACGACATTACTTCGGTGGGGGCTCTGGTTGTAGGCCAGACGCTCCGGCTCGGCGGCTTTATCATGGCCACCCCGTCGGCGGTGGCGCCGACGATGACTTCTCGGGTCACCAATCATAACCTTCACGTCAGTTCGGAACTTGCCGAACAGATGGATCCACTGGAGCTCTCCTCCCTTAACGAGCTCTTGGATTGCCTTGCCGCTCTGGGAGTCGCTACAGACTTTGACCGGATTGGGCTTAAAACCGACCAAAGGGACATCAGGTCCCCGCCGGCCACCCATGAGATAGCGATAGTGGAGGAACCACACGCGGATTGACCCTCAACTTTGAGGACAAGCTGCGTTCGGATCACCGAACTCCTTGAGCCAAAGACATGCTCAAAGGAAAACCTGACCCAGGTCCCGGACTTAGAGTCGGGCATCGGGCCAAAGAAATTGGGCACCCCGGATCCTGAACTGTTTAGCTCGAGACCGCCCGCGCCCTTGGGCAATAGATCGGATCAAAATCCGGACCCTAAACCGGACCTAAACTGCCTCTCCTACATCAGGCAAGAGCCCCAGGAAACCGTACATCGATACTGGGCCAGATTCCTCCTTGCGCTTAACAAGGTCAGGAGCTGCCGCGAAGAGGACATGGTCTCACTTTTCTGCAAAAACTGTACGGACGAAGGACTCCTCAATGCTATAAGCCGCCGTGACATAGTACACTTCGCAGACTTGGCAACCATAGTACGGAAGTACTGTGCGATGGAGAGTGCTTGGAAAACTCAAACAGAATTTTGGGATAGTACTGCTCTCGCCAAAACCTTTGTCTGAACTAAATGGACGAACTCTCGTAATTCATCTGACCCAACTCCCAAGAAACCAAAGCCCACGCCAGGGCGGAGATCCGTATTGGAAGAATGGCTCGATGGGCCATGTAAGCTCCATAGTACTCCGGATACAACACCTACTCATAGCCTTAAGGCATGTTGGATACTCCGGCAGGTGGCAAAAAGTGGCGAGGATCTTCTTGTGGGCCATAAAGTGGAACAACATCCCGCCAGCGAACACAATACGGTACTAACAGTCTTTGAGACTTCTGCATCAAACAATAGGCGCAAGCGAGCTCTCCGAAGCTCCGCTGAAATTTATCGTGTGGCAAAAATAAACCCTTGGAATGACACTGCTATAAATTTTAATGCCGGATTTAACCTCGATCCCGGCTGTCTCGGGCACCAGCCGCCTGGTCCTTAGTCCGATTGTAGATGGCTTTCGCTCACCAAAGTACTCATGGACGGCGGAAGCGGATTAAATCTGATTTATGAAGAAACGCCAACAAGATGGAGATTGATAAAAGCCGATTGAACGGAGCGCACGACCTTCGGGGAATTATCCCTACTGGAAGCGCGGTGTGCGGAAAAATCACACTCGATGTGGTATTCGGCACCCCAAAAAATTACAGGTCCAAAGAAATCACATTCCAAGTGGCTCCTTTTAACAGCGGATACCATGCCCTTCTAGGGCGGGACGCGTTCACAAGCTTTCAACCTGTACCCCATTATGGGTACATGAAACTTAAAATGCCCGGACCCAATGGAATAATCACTCTAGCCAGTGATCCGGACGTTGCGCTTCGCGCAAAAAATAAAACTGCAGCTCTAGCCTTGGAGGCATTATCCAAAGCCCTAGCAGCTGAAGAATTAACAGCAGTACGGGCCACCGTGGACAGGGACGACGTAAAACTCGACAAACGACCCAAGTCCACCTCATTCAAACCTGCAGACGAGATAGTCAAATTCCAGGTCCACCCAACGGACCCCACGAAGACAGCTTCCATCGGGACACAGCTGAGCCCCGCGATTGACGCCGCACTTCGAGATTTCCTACGCGAGAATTGGGACATTTTCGCCTGGCACCCATCGGACATGCCACACATCCCACGCAGACTGGCCGAACACAGCCTTAATATCCTAAAAGGATATAAACCAGTCAAGCAGACCCTAAGGCGGTTCTCAGAGCCCAAACGACATGCAATGGGGGAAGAGTTAGCTGTTACCGAGGCGGATTTATCGTAGATATTAAACATCCGGATTGGCTGGCAAATTTGGTGATGGTGCCAAAGAAGGATAAATCATGGCGCCTATGCGTCGATTTCAAAGACCTCAACTAGGCTTGCCCCAAGGATCCCTATCCCCTCCCTCGCATCGATCAAATCATCGATGCCACAGCTGGACACGACTCGCTGTGTTTCCTCGACGCATACTCTGGATACCATCAAATAAAGATGGCAGAGTCTGACCAAGCTGCAACAGCTTTCATAACGCCATATGGCCCTTTTTGCTTCAACACTATGCATTTCATGCTCAAGAACGCCGGTGCAACCTACCAACGCATGATTCAAACATGCCTGGAAAAGCAAATCGGCAAAATAGTGGAGGCATACATGGACGACGTGGTCATAAAAACAAGACGCATCGAAACCTGATATACGACTTGAGGCTTACATTTGACAATCTCCAGACATACGACATCAAGCTGAATCCGGAAAAATGTGTTTTTGGCGTCCCCTCGGGGAAGCTTCTCGCTTCATCGCTTCCAACAGAGGAATTGAAGCGAATCCGCAAAGATCCGAGCTCACACGCTTGGCTATACCAATGACCTCAAGCACATCCAAAAACTAGCGGGATGCGTGGCTGCTCTCACCGCTTTATCTCCGTGTTAGGAGAAAAGGCACTACCGCTTTATCGCCTTCTTCGGCGCACCGAACACTTTGTATGGACGGACGCAGCCGCGGCCGGACTGGATGAAATAAAGACCCTATTGGCGAGTAATCCAGTATTAACAGCGCCGAATATCGACGAACCTGTGCTGTTCTACATAGCTGCAACGCATCAAGTCGTAAGCGCCGTGCTCGTCGTTGAACGAGAGGCCGACGGATACAAATACCCGCTCTAGAGGCTAGTCTACTACGTGTCCACGGTCCTAACCCCATGCAAATCCCGATACCCACACTATCAAAAAATAGCATACGCGGTGTTCATGGCATCCCGGAAGCTACGACACTACTTTCAAGAGTGTTCGATTACGGTGGCCTCCGAAGCACCACTCAATGACATAATAAATAGGGATAATTGATTTTATGTCCCTAGTTTGGTCACACTCAGCAGGTTTACCCCTAGTTTCCGAAAACACTTATTCTTACCCAAACCACTTTGCTCCTCTTATGCTTTTGCCCTTTGACTATTTGACCATCACTTTGAAAACTTCATTAAACAGTCATACTAACTCAGAAAAATTCAAATAAGATATCAAAATGTTCGGAAAAGCATCACCTATATGTGCATGTCATTTGCATTCATGAAAAAAGTGTTGGCCAGTCCCCATATTAGTTTTAGCTCATATGATCTTAGCATGGACAGTTAAATTTAGAAAAATTCTAAAAATTGTAAAAAAAATTGGTGGCAAACTTTGACTAATGTTTTGAGTGCTTGCCAAGTTTCATAAGGGAATGACATCCGTGGAATTCGTGGCAGAAAAACAAAAATCAATGCTCCAAATTTTCATTTTTTTTACCACGGCTTCCACGAATGTCATTCCCTTATGAAACTTGGTAAGCACTCAGAATACTGGTCAATGTTTGCCACAATTTTTTTTTTAGAATTTTTAGAATTTTTTAAGATTTTA